>JACCGJ010013485.1:0-21523 GCA_013407085.1 Atriophallophorus winterbourni
GTCACAAGCAGGGACAAAGGCTGCGCGTTGGTTGCTCAGGCTTGGACAGATGTGGGAATAGCTCCAAAATACTCAGAGAGATGAGGGAAAACCACGAATGTATGGGAAGTAAGGTGAAAACATATCAGCGTAACACGAGAGCCAGGCAGCATCGTGCAAGCTGGAATGATGCAAACGGATGATGGTGCTGTTAGGAACGGAGCAATTCGCAGTTGGATTACATTGAGTTATCGTTTACGGTACGAGACTGGCCATCAGGTGGAAGCTTGTTTGTGCATAGCAAGAACAGCAGACAGACGCATATCAACCGTCTATCGCTTTGTTGGGAAATACCACATACAAATTCACGCGAGGTACACAAGATTCTAAAACGCCAACGTGACTGTGTGTCCGAGAGATTAAAGACCCGGTCTGGAGGTAATGCAACGACAAGTCATGGACATGAGAGGGCGCTCATTAAACAATCACGTTCACCATGAATCTTTTTACAAATTATTATTCGTTTTTCATCAGTCAAGCGTCAACGCTGTGGTTGTTGTTGTTGGTTTTGTCATATTTCACAATGCATGCACGTGAGCTAATGGTATTTTAATAAGAGCACGCCTTAAATAATTTGCTTAACACTGTTCTATACCGCAGAATGCTTTCCATCTACGAAGCATCCGTCGTATCTTAAACATATCGTGGATGGACCAAGTGACTAATTCTGAAGTGCTTTCTAAAGCTGGTCTACAGAGCATGTTCACCCTACAACGGCAGCGTCGCCTGAGGTGGCTTGGCCACGTCTACGAATGGAAAATGGTCGTATTCCGAAAGATCTACTCTATGGTGAGTTGCAATCAGGAAGTCGACCATTAGGCACTTGCGGTACAAAGACGTTTGCAAAAGAGATATGAAAGCTCTTGGCATTGACCCGGCGAGTTGAGAAGAACTTGCTCTTGACCGCTCACATTGGAGGCACTGTGCAAAGCGTCGTCTGCAAGCTGGGGAGGAGCAGATACAGCTCTTGGCTGCTGGACGCAGATCACACCGCCGGCGTGCAACTGACGCCCAAAGACCGAGTTCTGGCTATCGTTGCAAGCGCTGCGGGAGAGATTGTTCCTCCCGAATCGGACTGTTTAGTCACTCAAAAAGCTGCAAAACTTGAACATTCACGCATTTGTGATGTACATCCATGGTCGACATCGACTGAAGGAGGCCAACAACAACCGCATCATCATCACGGATACCAGGACACCGACAGCATGTACCGAATGCTTAACTGCTACACAACTATGACAAAATGCAATTCGAGAAGAAGGGTGGGACTCAAACGGCTCAAAAACTTGAACTCCGTGGGTTTTGCTGTGCGAATGACGACTGGACAGCTTGAGCTGGATACAACGTGCGGGTGATTGTGCTAAAATTCCGTTTATTCTCATCGAAATGCCGAATGTGTCTGGTAGATCTGGCCATTTTAACCCTCAAAACGTATTCGCTGATCAATGCAGTGTTGTGTTCACCCCCTAAATCCGATGCTGGCTGTTCGCCGTCATCCGGCGAGCAGTGATAATCTTTCCAAATACATTCGTTAATGGGTTATTGTGTCTCGTTATCGGAATTCTACTATCTTACACCCACGCTGGAGTCTCACTACCATCTCGAATCTCTATTTCTCATATCTGTCTAGGGCTGGACAACCTGACAGTCATCACGCCCACGTGCAATCTCTGACTGTGCGGCACTTTACCTGGATCAGACTTGTGCTTCCATACCATACAAAAACGTCCTGCAAGGCTCACTGCACCTGATCTTGCTGTCTCCACCTGATGACGGCAAACAGACAGAAACCGGTAGTGGTGTGTAAGGGATGAGGATGTGAGCACCACAATACATTGTCCTGCTATATAAATTGTTAGCAACCCGTCGTGTTCATCGATCCGGTGGACTTACCGCGACACACAGGTCTTTCGCCGCGCACGAGAAGATGGTGCCGTAATCCTCGTACTCTTCACACACGCGTCGATCGACTTCATCGCGCTTGACACGTTCCTTTCGCTGACGAAACGGCGCGTTCCCCGAGAGCATCTCGTAGACCAGACAGCCGAATCCGAACCAATCTGCCGGGTACGAGTAGCGTAGATTCATCACAACCTCGGGTGCTGGTAGCGAGAAACACGAGGCGAGAATATATAGCAGAGTGCAAAGTGAGCGAAATGTGCAAATGGCTATAACAAACAGCGTGTTTTGTGATTTCATTGCATGTGATCATGAATTTCTTGTCAGGTTGAAGAGAAGCGGGTATGATGAGGGTGATAAGAATGAGAGGATGCGGCATTTGGTGGTCTCCGAATGTCGTAGACTAAGTCAGTTAATCTGCATCGTTGCAAGTAGCTTAGATGACCTTAATTAGTTTACTTTTGTGTGACTATCTCCTCCTGGAGGATGCGTCGGCTTCAATGAAGATTCGTGGGATTTCGGGTACAAAGCGGCGTCCCCAGCACCATTCAGCGTTTGCTCGAATCAGCTTCTCTAGCCTTTGCTCAACCAAGTGCCTGCAAGGCAGCAGTGAGTTGCCAGAAAGAGGTGGTGTGCACCAACTAACCGTCTACCAGACTCTGTTCCAGATTTTTCTCCCGAAGCCTTTCCCGCGATCAGGAAATCCGCAAGGCAGCGGAAGTTTAAAATCAGGGTTTTCTATCCATTAGATATAATGCCCTTCCAGGCTAACGAGCTCCATCTGCCCGAAGCAAACTTTGGTTTCAGGCGCCAGTCACTCGCCCTCGCCCCTTCTCATGTTGGTAAAAGTAGTTCCGCCGGGATCGGGGAGTCATGCGTGCAGGCCAGAAGCTGGACTTGGTTGTCAGAGGCTATTTGAGATGCTCGCCATATGGGAGTATTTTATAGACAGTGGGAGCTTATCCCTCACTGCCACCCCCGGCTATGACAACCTTTGGAACGATCTTACGTTTTATCAATCGCTTAAACGAATTGTCAAGCCCAAATGAGCCACGAATGGTGCATGTGAATCCGGGATGGAAAAGGTGCCGTCAGAGTCCAATGCAGAGCTAGTGATCAATGCGCCCATTTAAAAATCACTTGGGTAGGCCATAGATTCTATTTCTGAAACGAACAGTCCAGCAAAATAAGTTGTATGCCACTGCTGGAAAGACCAACCTGTTCGATCGACTGTGCCCACACAAATGTGGATGGAGGGGGGGTTAAACTCATGAAGTTGAAACAAAAAGTGCATACTTACATTGCAATGCAAAGAAATTTGTGTGCAATCGGTTAGAGCAGTTTTTGGGCAACGTTTCACTTCTGACACAGAAGCTTCGCCAGACCAAGGGTTATAGTCAGAACAGGGAACATGACTAAGTAGTAGTCAACCCCCCACCACTTATTTGACCTTACCGCTAAACAGCCTATAGTACGCCGACAGTGTGTTACGTCTCGTGGGAATGACCAGGATCAGTGGTCGATTTTCCTACTAGTGTGTATCCACGTCAATCAATACTTAGATTTTTCCACTGTTTAAGGCATGCGGATCCAGGTAGCACTGAATCTACCTGCCGAGTGCAAACATAACGAAACTGGTCGTGGGGTAATTGAAATGGATGCAAATATGGACTTTCGTTCATGGTCATAAGTATAGCCCCACCCACATGTGTAAGGGAACCTGAGATTAAACAGGTCGGTCGTGCAAACCTTATCCAACAGTGGCGTACAAGCGCATGTTTCAAGGCATGTACTGTATCCACTTGATGAGTGCAAACAACACGAAACCGGTCGTGGGGTGTGTGTGATGGAAATGCTTACAAATACGGATTTTTACTTCGGGAAAATGTCTACAACAAAAATGTTAATAGGCACGATTTGAGCTGACAGTTTAGACATTAAATCTGCCGTGATACTGGATAGTGTGAGCCAGGAAACAGCAATGAAATATCGTACAGAGAGCTTAAAATCCACCAATATGCCATTCAGGACTGAACCAAATATACAAGGCGAGACCGTTCAGCTGTTTACTTTTTTGTTGAGCGCCGTTTAGCCCTTCAATTTCAAGCTCAGCCAAACAACGAAACGAGAATTAATGCGCGAATCGCATTGAAATCTTTCAGACATGAACGCAGACGGTGATGAAAACATGTGGGGTGAGAGGTTTCGGGAGAAAAACAAAATCGATTTCGCGATGGGTTGGTAGATTGAACGTCCCGAGGGCAGCGTGGGAACATGAGCGAATAAACGGACAGCGGTCGCAAAGTTAGATTGACATGGAATAGAGAAATCGCTTTTGAAAGCAAACTCTATCTACCGGAGACGCCTGTCGTTCAGACTATACAAAGTGGTGTTTGGAGTAGATAGCATGAGTGAAGTGTTTCTACGCAGCGTCGAACATTCGTTCACTGACCTCCTCCGGTCGATGTCGATAATCTACGAAGCGTCGCAAGCTCCGCACGACAGCGAAGTAGGCAAAGTAATAAATTTGTATAACCACCGGCTAGTAGGGAACATACTATCGTCCTTTTCGTAACGCGGTTTAGTTTGCCCGACCTAACCACAGTGAAACTAGCTGTAGATAAGTATGGTATGAAAGCACAAGCCTGATCCAGGCAAAGTGCCGCACAGTCATAAACTGCGCGTGGGATAAGATACTGTCAGGTTGCCCAGACCTAGACAGATATGAGGGGGGAATAGAAATGGTAGCGAGACTCCAGCGTGTTTCAGCATGCAGCTCACTACCGTTGCCCAATCAATTTAGCACGGTGTTAGTCGCACAGCACAGAAATGCTGCACGATTGCACATCCGTGCTGTAGATAAGACAGTTCATTTGCGTGGATAAATCATCAGTGATTTGACACGGCATTAATGTTCTCAGAGTGACGAATGCTGAAGTGCTTTCAAAAGATGGTCAACAGAGCATGTTCACCCTATTGCGACAGCGCCGCCTGCGGTGGTTTGGTCATGTCTACAGAATGTAAAATGGTCGTATTCCGAAAGATCTACTCTATGGTGAGTTGCAATTACGAAGTCGATCATTGGGCAGACCGCACTTGCGGTACAAAGACGTTTACAAAAGAGATATGAAAGCTCTTGGTATTGACCCGGCGAGTTGAGAAGAACTTGCTCTTGACCGCTTACATTGGAGGCATTGTGTAAAGCGTCGTCTGCAAGCTGGGAAGGAGCAGATAGAGCTCTTGGCTGCTGAACGCAGATCACGCCACTGGCGTGCAACTGATGTAATACAACAGAGTTCTGACTATCGTTGCCAGCGCTGCGGGAGAGATTGTTCCTCCCGAATCGGACTGTTTAGTCATTACAAAAGCTGCAGAACATGAACATTCACGCGATTGTGATGTACATCCATGGTCTACATCGACCGAAGGAGGCCAACACACAACAATGTTCTCTCTCACTTGCAACTACCACGATCGACAAAATCAACTCAAATGTCGAAAGCAAGACAAAAAAACGAAACGGGGAGTATCGAAACATTTGCGTTGGCACATAAGCTGACCTAAGTCGTTCAACGTCAATAGTAATTGCATCAGCGATCGCTGGAAAAATCAATCCCACTCAAAAACCTCCACAAGAGAAGATCTTACCCATGTAACCAGCAGTCCCGACACGTCCTTTCACGGTGCCCTTCGTGGGAACTTTCACTGCCAGTCCAAGGTCGGAAATTCGCACGTGACCTGTAAGATGGAACAAATCGATAACACATTGATGAACAAATACGCGGGGCATTATCATACGCTGAGACAGTTGCGATTCAAAGTGATAGCGCATAGATGGTATCAGATTGCGAAATATTCATAAAGAGCAGCGATAAGATATTAGAAAAAGTGTTACGGGCATAATGATTGCTTGTATGAGAGAACATTGGCTAGTGGTTCCAAAGACCACGAGGAAATAACCCTTGGGAAACAAAGGCCATGTAGCCATCACGCGATGCACGAACATGAGGCTACGTAGTGAATCAAGTTTAAACGCCGAGATACATTTATGCACGGATATGAAATTGTTGTAAATTGATTTGCCAAAGGTAGTGAACTGCATGTGGAAACATGCTGTAGTCTCACTGCCATTTTCTTGGCACCCTGACAGTAATATCGCCCACGTGCAGTCACTGACTGTGTGGCACTTTGCCTAGATCAAGGATTGTGCTTTAATATATACATATATACGCATGCCACGGATAAGCAGCTAGAATTAAGAAATTCTGGTGATTCCATTGGCCCACAAAATTGGTTTAGGAAATCTTACGTTAAGGTGGCTAGCGGCATGGAAAAATGACGATGTTATGTTTGATTTTGTATCTCAAAAAGTATTCAATGGAATTATTTGAAATTTGGTGTGTTGTTTTTTATATAAAGGTGTATTATTGTTTTAAATTTTATGTGATTTACTTGTAAAGCAAAGGTTTGGTAAATATTTTCATAAAAATATTTATAC
Organism: Atriophallophorus winterbourni; assembly: GCA_013407085.1. Classification (NCBI taxonomy): domain Eukaryota; kingdom Metazoa; phylum Platyhelminthes; class Trematoda; order Plagiorchiida; family Microphallidae; genus Atriophallophorus; species Atriophallophorus winterbourni. The sequence continues at coordinate 6,437 of JACCGJ010013485.1, forward strand.
GAAAAAAACACTTATTTTGCTCATCTTAGTGTGGGCAAGGTTTAGAATGAATGCAAGTGTTTTTACGTGATTTTCGGAGTGTATAGGGGGCAATAAGATGCAAAAGACATAAGTCAACCGTGTTTGGGTAGTTGTGCATATGACAAAAATATTCATAAAAGGTTTGCGTAAGAAAAAGCGCACTTACAACCAACATAGGTCCAAAACTAAGAAAGATACACTGTTCCAAACACTTTTATTGCACTCCCTGGCAGGTTTTACATACACATGCTTATTTTCATCTTTTTATCTCAACTTTACGACAAACATTTGCGAAAGCAAAATGCACACCGCGACTGCAATTCAACATTTGAGAAAAATGAGTTTGAAGCCGAAGCTGTGGGCTAATGAGAATGCGTTTCCGCAAGAAAAATGCTTTCCCTTTTCGCGCCAATTGTGCCTTTGTGAATGAACTTTTCCACGTGGTAAATAGGTTACAAGATAGGTATACAACATGACGGCTGTTTCTTAGCGAAACTGCCCGTAACCATGGGTTAAAAGTCGGCGTCATCTGGCGACTTATGAAAAAAATCTGTCAAACCAGTCCTTCAAAAACTCCTTTATTTTCAGAGAAATAAGTATTTTTAGACAAAATAAATTATGGTACCAGATAAAATAGACATCAAAGTATCATTTTCTGAAAAAACTCAAAACACATTTTTTGGTGGCTAGCCACTCGAATAAGCTTCGAAGGACTATGGTGGGCTTGGTCGACTCCAGGAGCGTGATTACTTTTTCAAACAAGACAGCTACAACAAGAATAGGCGTGAATTGATAAAGTTAACGGAAATGTCGGCTATTGTTGATTCGCACCCGGTAAAAAAGGCAGTCAGCAAGAATTGTCCACATCAACCGAACATAAGAAAAAAACAGCAATCTTTGACCCATGCAAAGAATCTCATAATTATGAAAATGAAATTTTAAAGCAATCGGTAAGAGCAGCTTTTTGGCAACGTGTCGCATCTGACACGGAAACTTCGTCAGACCAAGGGTGGTAGTCAGAACAGGAAACGTAATTAAATATCACTCCATACACCACCTCTAACGAGTCTCGCCACTAAACAGCCTATTGAAATCCTAGGGATGTCAAGACACTGGATCGATTTGCCTTCGTAGACAGCGCAACGTGAATTCGGTCGAGGTCAATTGACACTGGCCCACATGTGCACGATTAAACGTGACTAAGTTGAGTGGTATTAAAAGAGCCATATCAGCCTTCGTGATTTCAACTGCTCCTGCATGCAAGTGTTCCACAAAAGGCTTAATGCAACGTCGCAGAACGTCTACGTTTTCTAGGTCAAAACTGTGGTCGGTGTCCGACACATGTTCAACTAAAGCTGAATCTTCGATTAGAGACTGATAAACCATCTCATTTTATAGACGTTTCTTTATGCTATTCTTGTGTTCTTCGATCATAGTATGAAGTTTCCTGGCTTTCTGTCCTATGTACAAACCATAGCAATCCTTGCACTTCATCCTATAAACACAATTTGTAGACATATCTAAAGGCCACTTATCCATTGAGGTGTACCAAGGCAGAGCGTCCTTTCTTAAATGTCACCCTATTAACACCAAGTTTAAGATTCTACTGATCGCTTCAGAAAAACCTTTGATATAGGTTATACATACCATGGCTCGCCAGTTTATCGCTGACTTATGTCACGGATATTTCACCCGCTTTAATTAGTGCCTTATAAAACTCGCAGGATATTCATGGTGTATAAGCCGTCTAATGGCTTCTTTGATGAGCACGTTTTCTTTCTAGCTCGTGGCCAACACTATTTACCCGATTTCCTGTTTAGGATGAGCTGAAGTGCAGATTAGGACGGCATCCGTGTCGATCGGTTTTCGGTAGACTGAAGTTTTAATTTTGTCATTCACCTTTCGAGACAAGCAATCTAGAAAGGGAAGCGTACCTGTGCTGGATTTCACTTCTTTTGTAACTTTAATTCGAGGATCTACCTCGTTTAAGTAACTATAGAACATATCTAACCTGTTCCAAGGATGTCACAGCAGGGAATGGTAGTAGGAATGAGCTCTTGCTATCTATAAAATGCTCTCATGTGGCGTGCGTCTAAAATAGCCTATGACAACCAAGTCCAGCGCCTGGCCTGAACGAGTTGCTTCTACAAGGCCGGTGGAACTGCTCTTACTGACAGGAGACGCGGTAAACGCAGGTGACTGGCGCCTCAAAACCAGTTTGCTCTGGGTCGATGGAGCTCGTGAGCTAACGGCAATCCATCGATGGGAAGGAAAACCCTGATTCCAAACCACCGCTGCCTTGTGGGTTACCCGAAAAAGGCTTCGGGAGAAAATCCTGAGGTCCCGTAAGCGGATAACTGGCGCGTGCAGCACATTCTATCTGTCAGCTCCCTGCTGTTATGTAGGTTGCAGTTGGTTGCACAAAGGCTAGAGAGGTGTACTCGAACACAAGCCAAGTGGTGCTGGGGACATCACTTGTATATTATCCCCAAGAAACTTTATGGATATGTCTCAAAATTACTCTAAGCTCCGTGCTACGGCGTTCCCGAGACGCGACGCGCCCTTGGTTCACCCAGCTGCTGAGGTGAAAAGTAAGCAAACTGTGGTCATAAACATACGAAAGGATTTTTATATCGGATGTTGGAACGTGAGAACGATGTCCTCTTTACTAGACTACCAGTAGATGTTGCTTGTCTCTCTGAGGTTCGCCTTCTCGGCACGGATTCAAACAGATTAAAGTTCCCAGGGGTCGATTGTACATACTGGCTCCTCTACAGTGGGCACGAAGATGGAGCACGGAGTAGTGATAGCTCTCGGTGATCATGTCAAGTAATCAGTCATGTCATGGACGCCTGTCTTCCCTATAAGTGATACGGTCGGGTTGAAAGGGCATCCTTTCAATATTACTATCGTATCGGTATATGACCAAACGGTATCTGCTAAAGACGATTTTTATGGCCAAGTACAATCGATCGTCGATAGAGTAACTGGGAACGACATACTGATTGTGTCCGGAGATTGGAACACAGGGACTGGATCAGCAGATGCTGCAACAAACCGAATTTCGGGAAGATTTGGTCTAGGGCAGGGCAGATTTGGCCTCAGCCTATAATAACTCGTGTTTGCACAACCAAGTTCCAGCACTCAAGGAAGTACTTGGTACTCGACTGATGGAAGAACAGCGAATCCGATTGATTATATCCTAATTCGCGCCCGCTGGATGTCTTCGGTGCTGGACTGTCGAAGGATCGTCAGCTATTCTGGGCAAAAACCGCATCTGAAATGGAAGCTGAACCGAATATAAGAGACTGTGGATAACTGTTTCGCCTGATTCGCACGGCATCTGGAAGTCGTGGTTTTACCATGAACCTCAGCTGATCTTTGACCTTGATGATAAGACAGTCAGGTGGGTTGAGCATTTCAGCCATTTACTGAATCGCCTGTCAGCTACCAATACTGCGATCACTGCCCAAGTACAGAACTGCGGTTACCCAGTAAACAGCGATGTCCAGTCGGAGTATGAGATTTCAAGTGTCTTGCGACTAATGAAGAACGATAAATCGCCAGTCGAGGATGGGATTTCCGTTGAGCTTATCAAAGCCTGCTATCCGATCGAGTATGTTCAATTATCTTGCCCAATGGTCAGAGGAAGGAGGAAATGAAGTTAAGGGTTGATCGTGCGCGTAACGCGTTTCTGCTGCTAAAACGCCCCTTTTGGCACAGTCCCGGGATCAACCTCAAGACTAAAATAGTGTTTACCAAGCAGCGATCCGTCCTGCACTGCTTTATGGATGTGAGACGTGGACGCTGAGGTCACAGGATGTACTATAGAAGCGTTCGACCATTGGTGCCTTAGGGTAATCTTGGGCGTCAAATATACTGACCGGGTATCTAACGCTGCCTTTCTGGCGCAATGCAACGGAATACCTCTGCTTTCCGTTCACATCTGATCTCATTACTACACTAGTTTGGTCATGTCCTCGGAAAGACAGACTCAGCGTTCACGAAACTCGTCCTCGACCTCAAACCCATGCGTAACTGGCATCGCCGGCAAGTGAAGACATGGCTGTCGACTGTGAAGGACTGCGCACAGTGTACGGCGTTCGCAGGTGGGAACGTGACTGAATTAAGATCAGAAACGATCCTGCATCTGCCAGCTAATCCACCTGTGGAGCCGGCCTTTCGCGTTTTATGATGATAATTGTATCATCAACATAACGCCACCACAGTTTGGGCTCAATATTCTCAACGCTGAGTGCTTTCCTTTCAAAATACTCCATATACATATTTGCTAAGACAGGGGATATGTGCGGGCGGATTGCCAATCCTTTTTTCTGTTTATATAACTGCCGTTTACCAAGACGTAGTTTATGCTCGAGCAAATTGAAACACCACTATTAATTTGCTGAACGCCTAAATCTTACAAACTGACGTCTACTTTCAGTGCCCTTCTAGCGATTTATAACGCACTAGTTGTGTCAACATTCGTAAACAAAGCGCTCATGTCGAAGATGACCATTAGTGCGTCGTCTTCTATCGATACCGACGTTAAGCGTCTTGAGAAGTCGTATGAATTCTTCACGAATGAATCCGTATTACCGACGAACGGTTTCAACAAACGAGTGATAAAACTAGCTAACTCGAGGCTAGTAGAGAAATGACCTCCTTGTGTATCTTTGCGTAAAACCTGGGAATAAGTTGGGAGCTAGGTATAGGTATACCATATTCCTGCCCAAAGATTCCTCTTCAAAAGACTATGAATGTGTGTTTGCGTATGTATGTATGTATGTATGTATGTATCTATGTATGTATGTAGTAGCTTTCATATCTCTTTGCAAACGCCTTTGTATCACCAGTCTGGCCTGCCTAAAGGTCGATTTCTTGACTTCTACTCTCCATAGAACATACCTACTGGAATACGACCAGTTTTTAGTTCGTACATATAACCTAGCCAGAGTAAGCCGCGGTATTAGTAGAATGAAAATGCTGGTTGCAGTGCTATATTTATCTCAAAAATACTGTTGAGATACGATCGGCTGGAATATTTGGGATGAACGCATGGTTTACTGATACTTAATCCCCAGACATTTAACCATAAGACATTTCATCCCCAGACATTTAACCCCCAAGTCACTTCATCCCCAGTCAATTAATCTTCAGTCACTTAATCCACCGTTTGTTAACTTCTGAAGAACGCAGAATACGTTCAAATGAACTTATTTAGCAGGAGAGATATGCAATTAATTTTAAAAACGTCAATCTTCCCGTAGTTGAGTATTGCTCGAGATGTCATGGCGCATATCTCACCATACTTCTTCTGTTTGATATGAACCCCAGCACCTGCTTGAATCTTGCATCGTCACTATGGTCTTTAGAATCATACAGCAAAAAACCTCTGTATATATTTTGAAAATCAAACATGGCGTCACTTGGGAGAGAAGACAGAGTGAATGTTGTGTCTTTCCTTCTTATACTCTTTTGGTGCCTGTTGAGTGTCCGCGAAATAGCACTTTTTTGAGGTAATGACGTTAGAGTGCCTATTGACAGACCGAATGTGACCGAAGTCCCTGAGACAGAGGGGGTTGCATTAGTTTCTAACATTTTTCCTTCATTTTAGCCACCGCATTCTTCGCCAAAACTTTTTATTTGTTGCATTTGTGATTGTGAAGTGCGAAATTACGTACGATATCGTTGTTAGATGTAAGTAACCTCGCTCTACACTTGTGTGTGACAAACTTACTACATCTCCAATTAATATTGCCATTACTTGATTGCATCTGGAACCGAAAACTCGTTTCCCATGTAAATTAATATCCTTCGACCTTTTCTACTTGTACCATATTCAACAGTCTTTGCATACATTGAAATAATTTTCGCACGGATGTGCAATCGTGCGGTATTTTTGTGCTATGCGGCTAACATCGTGTTAAATTGATTGGCCACCGGTAGTGAGCTGCATGCTGAAACACACTGGAGTCTCACTACCATTTCTATTTTCTTCCTATTTCTTTTGTCATATCTGTCTAGGCCTGGACAACCTGACAGTATCTCAGCTCACGTGCAGTCTCTGACTGTGCGGCACTTTGCCTGGATCAGGCTTGTGCTTTCACATCACATTGAAATAATTTCTTATCTTAAATACCTTCCCTGGGGATTAAGCGATCGAAGATTAATTGACCGGGGATGAAGCGACTTGGAGATTAAATGTCTGGGGATTAAGTGTCTGACAATTATTTGTCTGGCGATTAATTGACCCGCCACCGAACGGATGCGGCACCATGCAATATAGAAATAATTTACGGCCCAGCAAGAAGTACAACCAATGAATACAAGGTCAGATGAGAGATTGGCAACACTTGGATAGAATGTGTGCTTTGAACCTCAGACGGACCACAGGTTAGAATCAATGCAACAGAAAATCGCACGCACGCGACACCACCGTACACAAAACTCGTTTTGCAAACAAGCGTGATCTGAATGGGTAAGTGCTAATTTCATTGAATGCCGTTTATTGTGTAAACCAAGTGCACGTGGCACATACAGAAAACTCAAGGTCAAAACAATCAATGGTGGTGATGTTGCCCGTTCCGAAGCAGTGATATTTTGTTATTGTACTGGTTCAGGATTTAGCTGCGCTAATAGTAACGCATGATCATGTTGGATCTGGCCAGCAGCCGAAATAGACCCTCGTAGAGGTTCACAATCAATTTGCGCGCGTTGAATGACACGCTCGTAGCGCTGGAGAATGGATCGACTGAGGTGAATTCCTGTTACAGATCCTGAGGATGTTGACAAGAAACAGCCTCACAACCCCCGAAAGCGGAAATCAGGAAAAGCGCGCAACCACACAGTACACCGGGGTTCAGCTACTGACAAGTTGCGAAGGCATGGACAGATATTTATGAGGGACAGTTGCAATAAGATTGCCGCGTGTTCTCGCTGATTGCCATTGACAAAGTAATCAAACGCGGAGCTCCCTAAGTGCCACAGAAGCACAAACGCTTTGTGCTTGAATATGGTATATATGGTATGAAAGCACAAGCCTGATCCAGGCAAAGTGCCGCACAGTCAGAGACTGCATGTGGGCTAAGATACTGTCAGGTTGTCAAGACCAAGACAGATATGAGGAGGAAAAGAACAGGAATAACTGGAATGCAGTCTTATCGTCAGTAAACAATCTGTGGGAACACCCGAAAAGACGATCATCAACAAGCAAAGTGTAGAGTGAAGGATAAAATACACCTAGCTCAGCTAATCAGCGTCGATTCACAGTGTTGACCAAGCTGCGATAGCAGGTTGCACATCTCGAACCAAGCCGTCACCAACCAATCAAACGGAAAAAATCGCCAAGTATCAAAAACTATAACATCACGAGGCCCTCCCTTGGCTTCTGATACGAGTTCACATGATTACCGGAAAGTGTAGACACGCCAACTCACCTTGATCATCAATGAGGATATTTTCCGGTTTCAAATCACGATAGATAATTTGATTGGAATGCATGTGCTCCAGACCGAGAGCGATTTCAGCGGCGTAGAACCGACTGCGTGGCTCCCCGAGGCCTAATCCATTGGCCAAGTTGTGGATGTGGAATTTCAAATCGCCTCCATTCATGATGGTCAGCACGAGACACAAGGCATCTTTGGTCTCAAAAGCGTAGGCCAGACTGACCTGGGGGCAGACATGCGGTGAGAACAGAGACGTGGGGTGCACAATGTTATGAGAAGACCAGTAAACGTGTATACGAATTATGTGTTACAAGCTTATGGAATCGGCTGCACACTAAGCATACATTGGTGAACCATGCACGGATGTGCAATCGTACAGCACCTATGTACTGTACCGCTGAGACCGTGCTAAATTGATTGGCCACCGGTAGTGAGCTGCGTCTAGTGATGCGTCTATGCCTGCGCAACCTGACAGTATCTTAGCCCACATGCAGTCTCTGACTGGGCGGCATTGCGCCTGGATCAGGCTTGTGCTTTCATACATACAATGATGCTAATAACAGTGATTGCTCAATGCGGCATCGATGTTTCAAAACTAGAGATAGTCACTTATTGACGTCACCTTCGGTGAAAGGGATACAACGATAAAACAACAGTCACACTGCGAGCATTGTGCGTCGGTTGGTTTTCCTATGGCAAGTATGCATACTTGATAAAACGTAACGGATATTGAATTGATGCGGCTTCAAGCATGCAGGACAATCTTTACAAGTCCAGCGAACTGGCAACGTGCTACAATCGGGGCAGCCCCCAACTTGAAGCATAAAACAGTTCCATCTAGAAGGTTCAGTTGTTTACTGACTGAAACTCTCGATACAGGGTGCTCGGGTTAGATTTCGGAATGATTTCACGTCCGGAAGCTGGTACACTTCCGAACATTCAGCGACAAAAATTGGGTCTTTGAAAAGCACGATAGTTTTACCAAACAAAAAGTTTAAAATATGCAGAAGCAGAACAATCATTGTGCCTCATCTTCGAGATTTAACTTAGAAAAGGTCGACAACACTGGTACGAAAACCTCAGCTTAACGTAACGTGGCGTGGGAGCATGCATGCTGGAAATCACAAGCCTTACGAAGTGACGAATCAGGCTTGTGCTTTCATACCATACCATACCATTTCCACAACGATGCTGAGTGAACGTTTGGAGATATCGCCTGTATGTAAAGGCCATTGTACCGCAGTAGTGACGTGCAAACCTTTCACTTTGCGATTTCAACAGAGTTGAAATGATGCTTCAATTATCGACCTCGGTTGTCAAGAATGCGTAACACGACAACATAGCGACCAGTTGCACAAAATTAACATCGGCATGCGATAACCGATCGATAAGTAACATTCGCTATCTGTGCAATTTTCCTTTAGTATATTTTGTATAAAAATGGCAAACTCAGTTATCGTAGAGTTACCTAAAACAGTCAGAAAATTGAAAGTCAAATACATGCATGTATGTATGTATGAAAGCACAAATCTGGATCCAGACAAAGTGCCACATAGTCGCAGACTGCAGGTGGGCTCAGATACTGTCAGGTTGCCTAGACAGATGGGTGTCCTATGTCCCATAGGATAGATCTTGGCAAGGGAATGGTTTCACGAAGTCTAGATAATCACACATCCCATAAAAATCCCACACATACTGCTCAACGTTCAGGCGACGCGGTTCTATACCCACCTGAGAAGAGCACTATAGCATTGTGATTATTCACACTGGTTGAAAACGATCACCATATATATCTGATAGCTGTACATAGTATACAACAACTGTCTCAAGCAGGCTGACGTGTCAGCACCGGTCACACTGAATGAAATGACATTCACTAGAATCGAATGATTGATCTCCAAAAAAACTACCATCACTGAACTCACAATGAACCGAGAGTTGACCTTTTGCAAAATTTCCTTCTCGCTCAGGGCCATGCTCTCCCCGTGACGTTTCTTCATCCGCTTTTTCTCCAACTTTTTACAAGCGTACAGTTTGCCGGACGCACGGACTTGGCATGCGGACACTTCACCGAAACCTCCTTTGCCGAGGACACGATACATTCGGAACGTGTGTTTTGTGACTGGCAATCTGGTGGGCGAGGAAGGAATGATGAGGTGGGCACGAAAGAACAACTAGCTCATGGGTCAGATATAGGTCATCACTACGTTATGCCACTGACCTAACTTGACACGTACTCAATATTGTTTTAGACAATGACCCGGATTTTTACCCGGTTGACCAGAATAATTGAGGCATGATTTTCCTGTAAGTTGATTGCCTCAATACAGTACCGAAATTATGGGCAAATCTTTGTTTGCTTCTGATATACCCGGGAGTTTGTGCGTCACTCAGCTCGGGACATCTTCATGAATCAAAAATGTCCAAGCTTGGGCAACCTGACAATATTTTAGCCAACGTGCAGTCTATGACTTTGTGGCACTTTGTCTGTGAATTCATGCACGCATGGCAAGCATTCAAGTAGGCACACCGTCTCGATATTAAAAACAAAATCATACTAAGATTGGTCACACAGTTACACGTATTGTGTTCCGAGAGAAAAAGATAAATTGTAGCTGGCATTCACATGTTCGCGAGAACGGACATGTCTGTAGAAATTTATGCGAAGTGCCGCAGTCTAGGTAGCACATGCACATATACGAAATACCGACTGTTACCAGTGAAATCAATAAATGAGTTGTTTGCACACATTTTCGACCAAGAAATAAGCCGTCAAACCGGTGGAGCTGACAGAGGCATCAAACTTGTTTACCATTTCTCCACTGTCTAAAAGCATGCGGATTAATGTCATGATCTCCTTACTTGATGAGAATAAACAGCGCGAAACCGGTTGTGGCGTGTGTGTGACGAGGGTCATGAAAATCCAGATTTTTTTATTCAAGTCTTTTAGTTTAACCACATCTACATGACCGTGTGCATATGTGGTTGAACGGCACTATATCTGTATCAGATTGTGCAAATATAATAATAATAATAATAATAATAATAATAATAATAATAATAATAATAATAATAATAATAATAATAATAATAATAATAATAATAATAATAATAATAATATGTGGTTGAATAGATGGTATGAAATCACAAGCCTGATTCAGGCAAAGTGCCGCACAGTCAGAGACTGGACGAGGGCTAAGATACTGTCAGGTTGCCCAGACCTAGACAGATAGGAGGAAGAAAATAGAAATGGTAGTGAGACTACAGAGTGTTTCTGCGTGCAGCTCACTACCGGTGGCCAAACAATTTAGCACGATGTTAGCCATACAATACAGAAATGTTGCACGATAAATCGCGCCAGTCTAATCCAACAGTGATAAAAATGTTCAAAATGTTCTAATAATTTCTCCAATGTTTGAAGGCAAGCATATCATGGTAGAAATCATGGACTTTGTTTGTGAAAATCGAGATTAAACGGTCATCGCTATTGTCATAGAATGTCTCCTTTTTCCAACCCCCACACTACACATTAATTCAAACCATTATGAAACAGGTCCACTACCAAACTGAGAAGTTTTAATGGTGGGCCAACCAGTCATTGCGAGGCACATGCGCTACACAGTGATTTTGTAACAAAACCTTACGCAAGCAGAACAGAAAAATCGTAAAATCAACATATTAAACTCTTTTTGTGGCATGGTTAAGCAAGTCTGAATTTGGAGAGAAACTGGCATTGTTACTTTATGTGTCTGGAGATCAATTTCTCAAAAAAGGCTGTGAGTACTATTGATTACTCGTCAACAAAAAGCAAAGTAAGCAGTAGAACGCTTGTCATTCTAGCGTCGCATTTGCTGTTTGTCTTTGAGCTCAGTTAGGCTGTGTATCAGAAGCGATGCTTCAGTCAACCTTGGACATGAAAGCTCGCCAAACACGTAACCGTAGTCATGTGGATTGATGCAATGGTGTATAATGGCAGTACAGATAAATATCAACGCTAATATATAGACAGTAATTAACATGGTTCCAAAGTTTATAAAATGTTCCCATATGGCACGCGTCTCAAATAGCCTTTGCCAACCAAGTCCATGTTCTAGCCTGCACGAGTGTCTCTCCGAGCCCGGCGGAACTGCTTCTACCAACAGGAGACGCCTGAAAACCAGTTTGCTTCGGGCAAATGGAGCTCGTTAGCCTGGGAGGGCATTTCATCTAACGGAAGGAAAACCCTGATTTGAAACCTCCGATGCCTTGTGGGATACCCGATCGCGGGAATGGCTTCGGGAGAAAAGCCTGAGGAAAAATCTGAAACAGAGTCTGTCAGACGGTTAGTTGGTGCACACCACTTCTTTCTGGCAACTCCCTGTTGCCTTGCAGGTCGCACTTGGTTGTGCAAAGACTAGAGAAGCTGACTCGAACAAACGTCGAGTGGTGCTGGGGACGCCGTTTTGTACCCAAATTCCCAAGAATCTTCATCCAGGAGGAGATAGTCACACAAAAGTAAAGTAAGTAACGTGCTTACAGTGCAACAGATTCTAAACATGTTGAAAAACCACGCGAAATGACTGACTCACTTTTCCAAAAACTTCCACTGTAAATAGCGATCGAAATAGATTGAATTCAAGAAAGCGGAGAACGGTTTAAGTTTTAGCAACTTTTCCAAAAACCTGAAATTTAATATGATTCGGGTCAAACGGAAGTGTGTGATATTACAATCTGATCGTTTTCAGACGTTCTTCCGGAAAACTTGAATGTTCCACCTCCAGCTGCTTGAGTTGAGCCAGTTCCGGAAACGTTGACCACATGCAATCAGTCTAAAATGATTTCGATGATCACAATAACCAAGTCGGAGAGTACTTGCACGGCGGTCAATACTTCAAACACCTCTTTCTCCAATAAACTGCGTTCCGATTCACGACAAAGTTCCAGTTGACTCTTTATAATGAAAGGGGTGATCACACCGAGACCCATCTACTTACAATCAGATCGATCAGGTTGACAATGGGAGAAAGTTCTGTACATTTTTGACAAAACTGCCAAAACAAACGCTTTCCAATCGGTTGCTCCAAAACCACATAGTCATAGGTCAGTTCTACAAGACGGGACAATAGAGACGAAGTCACACGCTTACCGAGTTCAGTGCGGAGTGTATCACACTTGGATATGTGCGGAAACGCTAACAGCGTGCGCCACTTTTTACTACGACCCTTGTCTTTTTCCGAGCCACCTGAAGTCACGGGGTTGTCAAGATTAGCAAAGAATTACTCTTTTTCGCCTTGATGTATACCGTGTTTGCGACGATGTTTTCTAGTTCCATGGTTCAGTTGACCAAGTGGCATATTCTTAAGGGAAACAATTGCAGTACACCGTCATTGGGAACACAAGGTAAAATTGATGAAAAGGGCTGGAAAAGAATGAAAATAACACATGCCGAAGTTAGAATTTCAGATAATCATGACAGAATTAGGGTTAAAAGTAAAAGAAGAATGTGGAGTCGGGCATCTGTACTTGTCGCTCAAAATTCGTGTACTCGAATAAAGCCATTTTTCTTCTTCTTCTAAGGATCATGAAGCATGGGGAATAGGACGAGGTCTTTAGTCTTCTGAAACACGTGACAAGCTTTTAAGTAGCGTTAATTGGTAAAACGACATCAGCAAGATAGCTTCCATGAGGTTTTCACGGTCATGAGTCATAACAAGTACTACTTATCACTCTACATGATAAGCTTGAAAGTTCATTAGGAGCCTAAAACGACGTAGAGTTTTTAACCATCTATGCCAGTGGCGGTTTGACCGCGCCATGTTCTCTGCCAATTAAAATGCGGTGTCGAAAAATGAAAGAGCTTAAGAAATTGAAATTTCGTCATCAATATTACAAGATCCAACTAGTGTAGGTTGTGTATGTGTATGCTTGCAAACCGCTATGAACAACCCACAACGGATAGCATCGAAGAGAATACAATTATATCATCTACCACCCACGATACTACGGAGATAACGGCTGAACACCTTATATTTGGTATTCTTTGAGGAAGTTACAAGTTAAACACATACAAGATCGCAGCCCGAACTGTTGCGTCTTTGAGTTTGAGTACCATCCATTTCGGTGCCTGTTTACGGAATACAATATCAACTCAGAAATACTTCGAGAAACCTAATCACCTGGCAATGCTATAATATCTATATAAGCCCGGGGATCTGAAGCAATTCACGGTATCCAGTTCCTGATTGTCAACGAAAACTGCTGTTTATCAAACAGCACATCAGTCAGGAAGGTGCGAGCACAAATACTAACTAGCTTGGCTAACTTACACTATTTACCTTGAAAGTAGCAAATAGCAGAAATATATAACTAGTCTAATTTTAATTAAAATGCATACCAACATGTCAAATTTGAAAGCAGAGTGCGAGTGTTTTCTCGCAGTCCATCATGGCATAGAGAAACAAAATAGAAAAGCAAAGGAGAAATTATATATACTCATCATATAGACTTCGCAGAAAAATTTAGTAAAAAAACGGTGAGCAATTTGAAATATTCAGACGTGTGAGGACGCAGTGTTCGCAGAAGTTCATGCAACGCCTGAGCACAACAACGCATTAAAGACAGTATGTATGAAAGTATGGAAGCACAAGCCTGATCCAGGCAAAGTGCCGCACAGTAATAGACTGCACATGGGCTAAGCTACTGCCCGGTTGCCCATGCCTAGACAGATATTTTATTTCTATTTTGTTTCTATTCAAGACAGGCAAAATCAAACTTCAAAGAATATAACGAGTGACGAATAATAAAAGGCCGTGTTCTAAGACCTACCGAAGAATAAATAATGGGTTTCTGTGTTTAATGAGCTGACATTGCAGCTTAACTCTTCGTGAGCATTTTAGGCTTTTGCACGAGTCCTTGTTTCGAATACTAATTTGAAGAACCGGAGGAAATCGTCACCGTATTGAACGAGAAAGATGTGGCGGGTCATGAGCAAGTCAAACCTTTCCCTTCGAAGTTCTAACTCGAACCGACTAAACATGCTTCGTATATCTTCGCAATGAGACTGGACTTAGTTTGGTGCGATTATTTGTGCACATCCATGGCCCATTGAGCTATACTGGATGGTCTCTGGGCGAAAGCTGAGCTAATTAAACCCGGAAGGTAGATAAATAAAGGACCGGCAAACTTAATCTCAATTCACTGCCTTGTAGTTCAGGCATATTAACCGAATTCTCCGGGTGTGCCCCCAAGCCAATGTCCTACTTCGGCCTAGAAAACCGATTAGTAGTACGCCAACAAGCAACTATGAATATATATATAAATGACAGATCCCGTTCTCTCACGCTCTCTACTCACACTGCTTTCAATGATCCCACACTGCATGCAAACTTTTTATAACTGTTTTCCGTTTTGTATTTCTCTGGGTAACCCTGACAATAACCCAGTTTTTTCACAAGTCTCCCAATTTCGCTGCCTCAAATATGTCGTCTGCTTCCGACTTCTGCTTCATAATGGCGATGATAGTCTTTGTTTGCAAGGTGGCGCATACTGCGCACTATCTCTACCTATCATTTGTACCCTCTCCAATGAGTTACGTTCATCTTTAGACTGTGGATGCGCTAAGGATACTTACTTTTACTTT
>JACCGJ010013486.1:0-14641 GCA_013407085.1 Atriophallophorus winterbourni
GGTGTGAATTGCTCTTGTGGTTCAACATTCCGCATAGAGTGGATCACAATTTTGAACACCTATAACACCGGCAAGAAGCACGTGGTAGCAGCTACACGTTGATTATACCACAATCTAGATCAAATTGTCGAAGATTCTTCTTTGCTATCTGAGTTTGTTTCACATGGAAATCTTCTCCCACGCATATCATTCTTGCATCAGACCTAATTGTGTGCAAGGCTGAAATTGTCAAATATAGTTTGACCAAATCAAACATCGCACCTCATTATACAAGCTGACTTTCCGTATTGCCAATTTATCTTTGAAGATTTTTCATGCATTTCCGAAATTTTAATCATTGGTTATTTTTAGGTATTTCCTTTCTGGACCATTAAAACTTTTCAATTGTTCGAGTGAAATACCTAAAGCTAGTGTCACTAACGTAATGTTCGCTAAAACGAAGGTATACATTTTATTCCCTGATTTACGAGAGCAAACACCGTAATTCAGATATCGTTTGCACAACAAATATCGGAAAAGTAAGCATTTTCGTCAAGCGTTGTTCACAAAAATGACGAAACATTAAGCACCGATATATATCATATAATATATATCTAATATATATCTATATCTACTATATCCTATATCTCCGCTCTCATATCTATATCGTATCTCTATCACTCACCAGCTGTTACATATCGAGTGATTTAGGATAGTATCACGACGTCCATGACTTGCCAAATGTCAGAATAAAATACAAATATTCTCTACCATACATGACAACCACATACACTGGAATCATTAAGTTCGTTTTCTTCCGCTGTGACTTCGCAATTCTTTGTCAAGCGATATCATGCCAACCTGTTTCATGCGCAAACCCTCACTAATTCAAAAACCATGACAAACTGTATATTTTTTTAACAGGTGGCAAAGAACGTAAAAATTGTGAGTGTGTAAAAAGTGAACATCTGTCTTAAGAATGTTTGGGTTAATGTTTGTTATCGTTGATTGACACATTTTTGTCTACAATACGCTTGGTTTTATGAAACAGATTGTTACCAGTTTCGCAATTGCAGGTTATTTAATTGTGCAAGCAATTGCTAAAGATGCAAACAGCCATTTAAACATTTGGTGCAACGGATTTTATTTAGCTGGTTCGAGCACATTGAAACCATTACTGTATTCTACATGCGTATGGCCGGGATAATCTTAACAGCTTTATCCTACAATGACTTTCGAATTCACGACTAGTTAAACATTCTCCCACTAATTTAGGGTATTTGAAACCTGAAATATACTGCCTCTAGCTGATGCGTGCAAACAACACCAAACCAGTCGTGCGGTAGCTGGGTGTATTCCGGTGTGACCGAATTGCAAGCAAATGCCTAGTAATAAATTCCGTTTTCATAATCTGATGTTGCAACACGCCTTCACCATATTGTGTGCCTTATTCGGTTTTATGCTTTTTTTCATGTTCAGAGACGTAAGTCGTGTTAATCGTTACTCCATCTAACCCAGTGGTGCTTTTTTTGAAAATCGAAATTTTCATCTATACCATGGGGGATTGAAATAGTAGGCTTTTTAAACCTATAAACCTGACAATTTTCACGTTAGACCATTCTCAGGCAAACGGGGAAAGGTGAATAGAATCTGTAAGGTATCTGAGAGCGTCGGTTTTGTATTGACAGAATTACGATGTTTATTCTAATAAGAGCAATATTACTGATAGTGGTGGAGCAATTTTTAGTGTCATTATATCGATGCGTACGCGCAATTTCGTTTGGAATATTCACCAGTTTTTCACTACAATCCAAATCGTTCGTGCTGTACACAAGTTCAGCTATTATTTGAGATTATCTACAGGACAACGACCGTGTATCCATGATGAAAACAAGTTTGAGGGCAACCTGGTTAGAGAAGGGCATTCAAACTACCACCTCTGGTTTTACCTTACCGCTAAACAGTCTGTAGTAAGTCTACGGTATGGCACGTCACATATGCTTAATCAGGATCCGTGGTCGATTTGACTAACACGTATGCACATCAATATAACACCAGTGAAAACGGTAAAGTTCAGTTAAATTTGTGGCCTGCTGTATAAAAAAACATGAATAATTCGCAGATATGATACAAAATTGTTGAATGATGAGAAAAAACTACTTAAATGTTAGGTATAAAGTGAACAAGAGTATTTAAATTCATATCAATGCTGAGCTCTTAAGGTGCATACTTCTACCCCACTACGTTATTGACTGCCTTAGAAATTTCCACCGCCACTGCATGTAGGTGCCTGGCATGTGGTTCAATACCGCGAATCAACACTTTTACATAGACTATATCGACATTGTGGCCTGTATTTGAAACGTGCTCTGACAAGGTTTAATCCCAAATCAGGGTAGATATTCTATTCCATCTCGAAGCAGCTTTTTGACAAGCTTCCGATATTCCTGGATGCTGGTGTGAAGGAATCTGTACGTATGCCTTAGATGAACACCAGCGATACCCTTACCTTAAATTCCGTTTTTTTATGTGGAATTATGTGAAGTGGGTTTCAGCCATATTTGTGGATATCACACGTGCGTCATAGTCTCAAAAATGTAGCGTGTAGGAGAACGACAAAACCGCAAGGTCAACAAGTTATTATAATTTTATTATAATAAAACATCTGATGACTCTAATGAGGCAGTGTCCAGCCTTAAATATTCTAGTTTCATTTATTCGTATATTCTTACGCTTTAGGTGTCTGAGCAAAGATATTTGTAGAAATGTTTGATATTCCTAAAACGTAAGAGCGTGGTGAAGGTTGTTAAACGTATTGTTTGTATCAAAGTCTATTCAAATAGACATACAGGTGAGCATGATGATACGTTACGACACTGTATTGTTGGTGCCATTAAAAACAAATAGCAAGGCGAACCTTAAAATGCTAACTAAAACGACAAGATACAAAACAAAAAAACAACACAGATACCGATATAGCTATCACGTAAACCGTTGTGGGAAAATAAAGGTAATGCTGCATAAGAGTAATAATTTAGACAAGGTTGATAAGTTATTTTCCGAGGGTCCTTATTAAGAAATAGGTAATATAAAACGGACCGAGATATGAAAAACTGCCGAGAGGTAGTTTCAGGGAACTTACATAGGCCTAATGACCGTTTGGAAAAGAGTTTATGGTTAGTTTTTGATTGAAGCCAGATTTTCATTAATATATAGTATATGGCGTTTGAAAGCAAGACGGAAGCACACGACTGGCTTTGCGGTTGTTAACCTGACAGTCAAACACTCATCTGAATTTGTGCTAAACCCAATTAATTGCGAATTCGAGAATAAATCATCATTTGCAAATTGTAATACAGCTTTCTTATGGGGACTCATCTAATTACCACAATCAATGCATTGAATCACCGGTAATTGTTTGGAATATTTTCCAACATTCCAATAACAGCATGATGGTTAGTTTTGTTTGAAGTCGGATTTCCATTAATAATTAGTATATAACGTTCGAAAAGAGGACGGAAGCACACGACCAGTTTCACCGTTGCTGCCGCTCATCGGTATGCGTATCAGTGACCTGATATTCGAACACTAATCTGACTTTGTGCTAAACTCGATTATTTGGGAGTTTCCCGGATTATAGGTGTGAACGTATCTGTAGTTTTTATCTTATATGAACACCAGTGATTATCCGAGGGTCCTTATTACCGAATAGATAATAGTAAAACGAAGAAAGGTATGAATAAATGCCAAAAAGTAGTTTTAAGTTATTTGCGTAGCCCTAATGACCGTTTATGTTATAGCTTATATCTGAGATGAACTCTCACTAAAAGTTTGGATGGCCTGCTGATGAGCTTGAGGAAGAGCGAAATTCGAGTCCAATGCTTCCATTATGGACCGTGGTGATCGACTTCTATTTTTTTTACTGAACTTAGCACTACTGAGTATTCAGAAACAACATCATGTTGTCCGAAACCAGTAAGACAGCTCCTTGTGTTGTATGACAGATAAGAGATAGAATTGTTCCTTGAAGTTCAGCTTTCTCAGAAGAGCACACATCAGACGTCAGCATTTTGATATTAGATTACTGAAATCTGCCAGAAAAATAAATGAGCTTATTCATACTACGATCGATCCTCACATCACATAATATAAGGTTTTATTCGTTGCGATTCGCTGTGTGCCTAAGTTTGTTCATCGTTTGAATCGAGAGAACGACCTGTCGTCATGCCCTTTAGACCTAATGTTCTGCATGCAAGTATCATGCTTCGGATATACTGCGAAATAGAGAGGGGTTGAAAAGTCGTAGCCTAGGGTATGTATGGTTTTTAATATTGTTGGACGTTTTATCAAGAGCAATACGTTTTTTAAGTGAATTTTGATCAGGGCTCTTATCGGGTGTCTGTCTGTCCGATGACTAGCGATTCCGATTATTGCCTGCGTTCCTAAGCCGTCTTATCTGCAAGTTTATCCAAAGTATTGTTGAAAGTTGTGTAACGTTGACTAGGGTTCGTGTGCGTTTTCTATTTTAAATTGCCGAAGGACAAACACTCTAATTTCTCAGTCATGTGATAAATGTTTGTAGCAAATTATCTTTGGTTGAGTTTAATTGAGCCTGGTGTGAATATTGTAAAGATCTTCAGTTGACAATTTCCATGATTCGAAATATAAGCATGACGAGAGAATGTTTATGTTCAGTGGATGTATACTATCAGGCCAATTGCTTCCGATTTGTCTGTGGCATTCACGGAAGTGACAATCGACAATAATGTTTGGAAATAAATCCGCGGAAAATGTCGATCTGGAGACAATCTTAATACCTCTTTCGGAAAATAACGGAAAATAACGGGTGTGCGTAAAAGACGTGTGGAACGATGCAAGGAAAAACAAAATTTTGAATTGCGATAGGCGGCGCGGTGACTGAACACCGTGCGAAAAGCATACAATGTAAACCGGCGAAATTTGAGTAATCGTGTGTTCACATAATTGGTCCAGCTAGACTGTCGGGTATCGTAACGCCAAAATATTTGAAGTGACTGCATCTTTGAAAAATCAAGCAATTAAATCAAACAGGAGGAACGTTTTGCTGCATACTTAAGCATCGCTGTTCAATTCGTTGCATTTCAAGGGATTCAAGGATAAACCCGGTTTGGATGAACATTGACTGATTTTTATAATTATTGGTTCTAATGCATAATGGTTGACTTCAATATTTTGTTTCAATGCAACGTCCACGTCTGCGGCATATACCATCATAAGTGTATAGTGGCTACAAAGAAGATCAGAAATTTCAATGCAGAATAATAATGAGGAAAGTATAGTTGCCTGCAGAATACCAAACGCATTCGTCCACACAGGGGATGCTGTGCCATCCACGAATATATATTTTATGCAACCATTAAAGTAATATGTTATCTAATAAAAATGTTCAACGGGACAACAAATTCAGACAGTTTCAAAAGTTACAGTTACTGTGTAAATTTATTAATCATTCTGATGAAAAAAACTGACAGTCTGAAACGCTTGAACGAATCATCAAAGCAGTCATTTATATGTACTGTCACAATATGTGTTTTTGACACATCAATATCTTAGGCTAGATATGCCAATAAGCAAACCAATAATATTTTCATCAAATTATCTTCTCGTATTTCAGTGGCAGAAGAAGCTGAAAAAGGTGATTACATAATGTTAGGTTGTTAACACACGTCATACATTTGAGATACATGGCAAACAACTCATTTTAAATTTTCATTGTAGCTGAAGAGGCAAGGAAAATGGCTGAGTTGGTAAGTCACCTAATCGGAACGTTCATCGAAATTGCATCCAATTAAATTACTGAGGGATGTATAAAAAACAAAATAGGTTATAATTGTGGATATATGACATTATCGAGGAGTGCTAATCTCACGCGTTTGAATGATGCATAGAACAAATCACACGTGCACTGCAACCACTAAGGACAATAATCACAATATAGCTGTAATTCGGGTTTCAAAAGTATAGCAAGAAAACCGCTCATTTAAAAACATCTTTGGAAACAAGATTTGATGGCTGTCATCAGTTGCTATTGGATGTTATGTAGTACGGAAAGGTGTGTAAAATAAATCAATCTTAGTGATGGCTTGATTTGAACCGATTTGCACGAAATTGATTGACAAATCGGATCGAAGTGACAACCGGGAGAACTAAGTTGAGGTCATTTTTATGGTAACGTGAATTGCTTAATTCATATCCGAGTGTGTTATGTTCTTTGTTTTCCGCGTAATAAACCCGTTTGACTAATTGAGGTACTCTTGAGATGTGGTGATCTTAGGTGAACGCGATTAGCATTGAAAAGTCTGACCACAGAGTAACTCGGGGCGCAATTGATATGTATCGGTTGAAAGCGAGGGCCGATGTGGTAAACACTGTTGTCCAACAAATTAGGTCTCTGATATATAAGAAAATCTACGAAAAACAGAAATTCACCATAAATACGCTTCGAAACAACTGAAAAAGGGAATCAATTTCATGACTTGGAGTCGAATGCATAAATGATAAAGTTAGAAAATTGTGCGTTCAGTAACTACATTTTCCGAGAAACACTTGAATCATGGGGATCTCATAGATAGATGATGAACAAAGTTACTCAGATTGTCCTGAAGTACAGAAAATAGTATCAAATTAATCTGATTGAGAAAATTGAACGAAAGTCCAAGAACGTTTCCGAGAACGTGAACTTCAAAACGCGTTTTCGTTTTATTTATCACGACTGAAACTACATCCACTGCTCCCGAAGGCGCCAAAGAATTGGGTCAATTTTCCCTTATAGAGTTCTACTCTAAAAAGCGCTTATGTTATGTTATGCCTGAATTCAGATCACAAATTACCACAATACAGGAAATCGTTGTCAAACCGAAAGTGTGCTGGTAAGGCTGCTCGTGATGAGAAATACAAATCCGAACTTTGTTGATGAAAAAACAGCGTTACTCTAAAAATGCCTTAATGCTCTATTCTCACCATTCTCTTATATTTCAAACCCGTCACAGACTGGAAAAATAGAATAATCAGTCTGATATACGAAGGAGTGTACAGATCTTTTGTGTCTAACTACAAACCAGTCTCAAAATTTATGGAACGATTTGTAGCTACTGAATTCATCAAACATTTAAAAAAGCATGAGCTCCTTTCCATCTCACAACACGGATTCGAGACAATTCATTCATGTCTCAAGAATCCTATCATAACTCATTTTAACTCGATTCCAGCGATGGACAACCTAGATCCTATCCATGTTTTCACTCTGATATGTCTAAAGATTTTGACTGTGTTAACCACAGCATACGGCAACCTAAATTTAGGAAACTTGAGGGTGTCTCTTGTATACAAGATTAATTGAGTAGTAGAGTCATTGGGGCTGGCGATGTTGGAAAATATCCAGTCCAGTAGAAGATACAAGTGGTGAATCTAATGGCTCATTCTTAGTAACAATACTCTTTCTGGTGTACGAGAAACATAATCCCTGATATGTTTGTAGTAAATTTATGTCTTTTGCGTTTGACATCAACGTTCCGACTAGCGTAGACGATTGATCGATACTTCGAAATATTCTCGAACTATTTCTTTAGTGGACCACACGTACCTGGCTACCATTGAACATCAAAAAATATAAAATGATTAAAATCATTAAATGCTTCAAATTCACAAACTCCCAAGAATCGCAGCAACTTTTGTAGGTTCTAGAAGAGAAAGACATACGTGTGCTAATAAGCAATATGATGGATTCTTCACTGCAGCGTTCAGTTTATTACAATACTCCTGTTAAAGCTCAGCACTGCTCAGAGAGTAGTTTCACACTGCATGTACACCCACGGATAATTTACACATAGATCCGGCTGACGATGGAATACTCTGTTCAAGCATAATAGCCATGGTTAATGTAGTTTAAGACTTTGACGCACCGCATATTTCACCATGCTACGAAACTGTACACCGGACTACACAACAGGTTATAGAAGAAGTAAATTGCAACTCATAAAATATTTGATTTTCCTTACTGTCTCGTCAAGTGCGAATTGCTCTTGTGGTTCAAAATTCTGCATACAGTGGATCACTCAGTTGAAAACCTATTTCAAGGGCAAGAAGCACCTGTAAGAAGCTACAATCTGATTATGCCAGTCTCTACCAACAACGTTCTTCAAATATTTACGGTTTTTAAAATCTGAACTATACTCTCTCTAACTGATGAGTGCAAACAGCACGAAAACCGTCGTGGAGTGGCTGGGTGTAATTTGGTGTGACCGAATTCCAAGCAAATGCTGAATACTGGATACCGTTTTCATAATCTGATGTTGAAAAAAACCTTCACAATATTTTGTGCTTTTTTTAATGTTCAGAAAATAAAAGGTAAGTCTTGTTAATCGTTACTCAATTACCCCAGTGTGGAAGTCGAAAGATTCATCTAAACCATGGGGGGATTAAAATATTAGGCTTTTTAAACCAATAAACCTGACAATGTTCACGTTAGACCATTCTCTATCGATAACATTTTACAGTCAAACGGGAATAAAATATGTGAGGTATCTGAGAGCGTCTGTTTTGTATTGACACCATTACGACGTTTATTCCAATAAAAGCAATATTACTGAGAGCGATGGAACAATTTCTGGTATCATTATGTCAACGTGTAAGCGCAAGCTCGTTGAAATATCCACAAGTTTTTCACTACAATCCTATTCGTTAGAGTTGTACGCAAGTTCCGCTCTTATTTAAGTTCATCTACAGGACAGCGATCGTGTATCGATGATAAAAGGAAATTTGAGAGCAATCAGTTAGAGCAGCTTTTGGGTAACGTTTCACTTCTGGCACACAAGCTTCGTGAGACTAATGATGATAGACAGGACATAGAAAATGACTACGTAGCATTCAACGCACCACCTCTGATTTGACCTTACCGCTAAACAACCTGTTATAAGTCTATGGTGTGACACGTCACATAGGCATAATCAGGATCAGAGGTCGATTTGACTAACACGTATGTACATCAATATGGCACCAATGAACACGGTCAAGTTCAGTTGAATCTGAAGCCCGCTCCGCAGAAATACATGAATAATAGGCTTAAGGCTACAAGATTGTTGAATTAAGAGAAAAAACTACTTAAATTTCAGGTATAGAGTGAATAAGACTACTTAAGTTCATATCAATGCTGAGTGCTTATGGTGGAGTTTTCTACCCTATCTACGTTATTGACTGCCTTAGAAAGTTCCACGCGAATTCATGTAGGCGCTTGCAATGCGGTTTAATACCGCGAATTAACATGTTTACATAGTCTATATCGACAATGTGGCCTGTATTTAAAACGTGCTCTGATAAGGCTTAATCACAAAAAATGGATAGTTATTCTATCCCATCAGGAAGCAGCTTTTTGACAAGCATCCTTGTTTTCTGGATTCTGGTGTGAAAGGTATCTGTAGTTCAGACTTATATAAAAACAAGCGCAACCGTTACCTTGAATTCTGTTGATTCTGATTTAGAATTATGTGAAGTGGGTCTCTGCAAAATTTATGGAAATCACCCGTATGTCTTAGTCACAAAAATGTAGCGTATAGGTGAACGACAAAACCGTAAGCTTAACATGTTTTTAGAATTTTATCATAAAAAACATCTGATGACTGTAATGAGCCAGTGTCCAACCATAAATATTAAAGTATCCTAAATTTGTCTAGTCATACGCTTCCACGGGCTGAGCAAAGATTTTTGGAGAGAGATTTGAATTTCTGAATGAGAAAGTGTGATAGAATTTGATACATATATCCCTTTTATCGAAAGCTAGTTAAATTAACTTACAGGCCATCTTGATGATAGGATAAGAAAAAGTACCTTTCGTATCAATAAAAACCAAGAGAAATTCAAACCAAATATTGATTGGAAAAACGTCAATCGGTTCTTTACCAGCAGCAACATTTCGATATAGCATCACTAAAATCGATATGGGAAAAGTGACGCCAATGTACAAGTGTTAAAATTTAAACAAGGTCCGTAAGCTCTTATACGAGACTGCTTATGAACGGAGAAACGTATGAATATCTGCCAAAAAGTAGTTTCAGGGTATTTACGTAGCCCTGATGACCTTTTGGAAAAGAGTTTATGGTATAGCTTATATCCGAAATCAACTCTCACTACTAGATTTCATGGTCTGCTAATGACCTCAAATAAGAGCGAAACTCGAGTTCAATGCTCCAATTATGGACTGTGGTGATAGACTTCTAAATTTTTTAATGAACTTAGCAAAACTGAGTAGTCAGAAACAAACACCATGTTCTTCAAAACCCGCCTTATTTTAGCCCTATTTTCGGGATTTGAAGATAAGTATATGTATTCTGAACACGATGTAATTACATTTAACCCAGCAAAAATAAAAACATAGATTCGTTTCTGTGTACAGCGTTTTTAGAGCAAAGGTTCAGGGCTACTGTGTTAAAACAGCCACTTGTTCTGAACAACAGAAAAGAGATAGAATCGTTTCTTGAAGCACAGCTTTCTCAGAAGAGGGCACATCAGACGCTAGCATGTTGATATCACATTATTAAAAAATCTGTCAGAAAACCATATAAGCTAATACCTACGACGATCGATCCTCACATCACATAATGTAAGGTTTTATTCGTTGTATTTTGTTGTGTGCCTAAGATTGATCATCGTTAGAATCAAGACAACGACATGCATTCATGTTCATTAGACGGAACGTTCAGCATGCACGTAATATGTCTCGGATATTTTGCGAAAGAGAGTA
Source organism: Atriophallophorus winterbourni (assembly GCA_013407085.1). NCBI lineage: Eukaryota > Metazoa > Platyhelminthes > Trematoda > Plagiorchiida > Microphallidae > Atriophallophorus > Atriophallophorus winterbourni. The sequence continues at coordinate 10,754 of JACCGJ010013486.1, forward strand.
TGAAAGCACAAGCCTGATCCAGGCAAAGTGCCGCACAGTCAGAGACTGCACGTGGGCGAAGATACTGTCAGGTTGCCCAGGCCTAGACAGATATGATGGGGGAAATAGAAATAGAAATGGTAGTGAGACTCCAGCGTGTACTCGCATGCAGCTCACTACCGTTGGCCAATCAATTTAGCACGATGTTAGCCGCACAGCACAGAAATGCCGCACGATTGCACGTCCGTGCAACACGATTGCACATCCGTGCGAAAGAGAGAGGGGTTAAAAAGTCGGAACCTAGGGTTCGGATGGTTTTTAACATTGTAAGATGTTTTATCATCAACAATACGTTTTTGAAGTGAATTGGGATCATTGCTTCTATCACGTGTCTGTCTGTCCGACGATTAGTTTTCCCCGATCAATCCATTCGTAAGCCGTCTTATCTGCAAGTTTGTCCAAAGTATTGGTAAAAATTGTGTAACGTTGACCAGGGTTCTTGCGTTTTCTAATTTGAATTACCGAAGGACAGGGACTCAAATTTCTCAGTTATGTGATACATTCTTTGTAGCAAATGAACTTTGTTTGGGTTCAATTAAGCCTGGTTTGAATATTGTGTTGATCATCAGTTGACAAGTTCCATGATTTAAAATATAAGCATGACGAGAGAATGTTTATGTTCAGTGGATGTGTACTATCAGAAGAAATGTTCCGATTCGTCTGTAGCATTCACGGAAGTGACAATCGACAATAATGTTTGGAAATAAATCCGCGGAAAATGTCGATCTGGAGACAATCTTAATACCTCTTTCGGAAAATAACGGAAAATAACGGGTGTGCGTAAATACGTGTGGAACGATGCAAGGAAAAACAAAATGTTGATTTGCGATAGGCGGCGCGGTGACTGAACACCGTGCGAAAAGCATAGAATGTAAACCGGCGAAATTTAAGTAATCGTGTGGTCACATAATTGGTCCAGCTAGACCAGGGGTGGGAAAACTTTTTGACTCACGGGCCACAATGGGTTCCAAAATTTGACAGAGGGGCCGGACCAGGAGTATTTGAATGGAGTGTTTGGGCCAGATAAATACTAAAATATTACATTTAGTGTATGTAAACCTCATAGCACTGTACTAATAATACAATCCAATTTATTAACTGTAAAATATGGAAAAGAGTCCTCATCACTAGGGTTACCAAAAAATAGCCCTCAACACTTGAAAAAAATTGCCTTTTTATATTGCTTTTATAATTGCCTAAAAAAGAGCAAAAATTGCCTTACTTACAAACTTTCAATATGCATTTTTTTCATAAAACAGCAGAAAACCCCACTAATTTCAGTGGGAACAGTGTTATTGGTCTCCTGTTTTTGCCAGTGCATCGAGGTCTGAAGTTAATTTTGTTGTGGCAATTCTCAGGACAAATCTAAGGTGTTGGTCTGTTAACTTGGATCTGTGATGGTATTTGTTGATTTTCATGACGCTAAACGTCTGCTCACACACATAGGTCGAGCCAAACAACACCAAAATCTTCTGTGCAGTCTTTCGAAGGTTTGGAAACTTGGTCTCGTTAAGTGAAGCATAAAATTCATTCAGTTTAAGAGACTTGAACTTCTCCTTTGAGATGGAGTCAGACTGAAGATTGATCATTTCCAATTGCAGCTCCTGCGGTGCTGATTCGGGGTCTTGTGAATGAGGACAAGACACCAGTTGAAGTAACTTGTCAATTTTTTCAAAATCAGGGAACCGACGGCAAAATTCCATGTGCAGGTCGTCCAGTGATTTGCAGTATTTCTTCGCATTTCGGGCGGCCTCTTTCTGCACAGCCAGGGTGGGGAAATGTGCGAAAGATTCGTTTGACATTTGCTTGGAGAATAAACCAAGCTTGGATTTAAAGGCTCTCACATTTGTGTACATGTCGTGCACAAACAGATCTTTCCCCTGTAGCTTCACGTTCAACTCATTCATGTGTGAAAATATGTCCACAGCAAATGCAAAGTCACATAACCAGGTTGTGTCGCTCAGCTCGGGGAATTCTTCGGATTTTCCCACTAACAACAAAAATGAGCGAATATCCTCTTTGAGATCCCAGATTCGTTGAAACACTTTCCCAAAACTTAACCAGCGGACGCGAGAATGGTAAAGTAGGTCCTGGTGATCCGCATCAGTTTCTACCAGGAACGTAATGAACTGACGATGATTAAGTCCCTTTGCTCGTATGAAGTTAACAAGTTTTACAACCGGATCCACGACGTGATTAAGCTGCAATACAGACTTACACAGAGACTCCTGATGAATGATGCAGTGAAGAAAAACAACATTCTGGTCAGGGTCTTCTTCTTTAACTTTAGCCTGGATTCTTTTCAGCAGCCCGACGTTTTTTTTCCAGTTAAATTTGGCGATCCATCCGTAGTGACATTGGCAAGTTTACTCCAGGGTAGCTTCATTCTCTCGATGGCAGCAGACACCTGTTCATATAAGTCCTTTCCTGTCGTTTTCCCTTTCATTGATTCCATGCTCAAAAGCTCCTCTGTTATCTCAAAATTGTCATTAATCCCTCGGATAAAAATTAGGAGCTGAGCAGTGTCTTTTATGTCGTTACCTTCATCCAGTGCTAGTGAATATAACTTAAAGGACTCTGCCTTTTTGTTTAACAATCTGAGTATATCTGCGTCGATCAGTTCCACGCGGCGAGTCACTGTTCTGCGTTCTATACTGATTTTTTCAAACTTGCCTTTGCTCTCCGGACACAAGAGACCAGCTGTCTCTACTATGCATTCTTTCAAAAACTCGCCTTCGGAGAAAGGCTTGCCAGCCTTTGCTAATTTGAATGTCAGCAAATAACTTGCCTTGGTACTTACCTCTTGAATTGCTGTTTGTCTTTGAAACAAGTTCTTTCGACTGTGTAAATGAGCTGCCAACCTTTAAGCAGTAGCCGCCCGTTTTTGTGTTGACTGCTTGCTAGCATAATTTTCATGCTTCGTGTCAAAGTGACGGCTGATATTGTACTCTTTGATAACCGCAACAGCTTCTTGGCATATCAGACATACAGCCGTTGACCGGACTTCGGTGAAGAAGTATTTTGTTGTCCACTCCTTATTAAAAACTCGGCATTCGCTGTCCACTTTTCTTCTCTTTGGTCCACTCATTTTCACAGAAGGGCTCAAATGTCTACAAATAAAGTAGAAAATTATCATTGTCTAAACTTTCAGGGTTTATCAGTTATTACATGCAGAAAATTGAAGCACGGAGACCAATTTTACAAGCGTCACCTCACTTCCGAAGTCTGTTTACAACTGGCGTCCGGCATGACTCTGCCGTCTCACATGCTTAAAAAAACGGTCCACACGTCCATTAAGGGTGTAGCGGTATGGGCTTACAAAAATCTATCAGAGATTACAAAAATAATAGCTACAATGTTGTATAAAGATATACAGAGAGAAATTCAAAATAACTCACCAAAGGCTGAAGTGAGTTGAGCAAGGAAATTGTGATGGGAAGGATACTGATTCTCCACGATGTCGAAGATTCCGAGTACGAACAGTAATGCAGGAATTGGCTTTATTAAATCCGTTAAGATGGAAGTTCAGTTAAGGGAACGAATAAAGTAGCAAGCTCGCTAAAATGAAGTTATATCCGTGAGCGTTAATGGTTCTCACAGTCCAAACATTCACTGCAGCCAGTCCAGACAGTTGCAAACAAGTTCTCACACAATCGGCTCAGACACAGCGAGAGAGAACGAACAGCGCCGGTTGGATTCAAAACGTATATATTTTCAAGGTCACAATAATTAACAATTGCAAATAGCAAAATGAGTGAAATACAACAAGGGTAACAAGTTTGGACAAGGTCGGCGGGCCAGATTAAAAAGCCTAACTGGCCGGATGTGGCCCGCGGGCCGTAGTTTGCC
>JACCGJ010013487.1:0-10230 GCA_013407085.1 Atriophallophorus winterbourni
TCCCCATCCCTTACACACCACTACCGGTTTCTGGCTGTTTGAAGTCATCAGATGGAGACAGTAAGATCAGGTTCAGTGAGCCTTGAAACAGTGGAAGATCGGAGTAGGTTTTGTTATTTGTCTTGTGCGTAATGAACGCGTTTGATCAATCGGGTTCTGTTGTGTTGTGGGTTTCGTTGATGAACTCGAAAGCGTTGGACGGGTTGACCTCAGGGATGAATCGCGCACACAATCCGCGAGACTGAGAACGTGTTTAAGGTTTGACCGATGAGTCGTAAATGTGATAATGGGTCAGATGTTCGCCATTTGCCATTTGTTGACCAGCAATGCCCGGACGCAATCAGTTTTGGTTTTGTTACAATGGATTTATCGTTGATGTTGCAGCAGAGACAGTCGTTGTGTTCTATCAATCTATGCGTTGTTCTTAGCCCAACAGCCAGGAAAACAGAACAAGACCGGGATGGAACGTTGATCGGGCGTCCAAGGTCCAAGCGCTTAGTGTGTGCGTTTTGAACGTGGACATGGTTTGTATTTATATGGTAACAACAGAGTGAACGTGTGAGGGTACACCATAATCGCGGGAAGGTGCCTAGTGGAAACGACGAATGTTGGTTGTCATGGGCGAGTGAGACAATTTGAATTTGAACATGGGTTTGTTGCTGAGGTACAACATGACTCACCCAACAACAATTTTTCTCCGTTGCGAACTTTGGCCGACCAGGCACTCGGGCTTGTTTGATTCGTTAGCAGGGTGCCCTTCTAGCAGGTTTCTCTTACCCACTCGCTACAATATGCTGCTGAGGCTAGTGTCATTCGAATCGTTCTAGTGTAATTTTTCTGAGGCACACATTAATGCGGGTATGCGGTTGTGTCGTCGGTCTATTTGGTGCATCCTGGTGGTGTTTCTGCATGTAATCTGAAATCTCGTTATTGGCAATCATCGTTTATGCACTTCACACATAGGCAGTGTAAGTTGGTTGATGCGCCTACGCAACTGACAAAATTGAAACAGCAATCAATTAGTGTGATTAAGTAGAGCAGCATCAGAATGCTATATTAGTTCCAACTTGTTCACCAATTCACAGGAGCACACCGGAAATCAAACAAACACAAATGAAACTTACAGAAAGATTCGATTGGAATATGTTTGGGAAATGAAATTTGAATGAACTCAGTGAGAGCATGTTTCACTTCTGACACAGAAGCTTCGCCAGACCAAGGGTTATAGTCAGGACAGGGAACATGATTAAGTAGTAGTCAACCCACCACCACCACCATTTATTTGACCTTACCGCTAAACAGCCTATAGTACGCCTACAGTGTGTCACGTCTCGTGGGAATGACCAGGATCAGCGGTCGATTTTCTTCTTAGTGTGTATCCACGTCAATCTGATACATGTGAACACGGTCAAGGTCAGTTGACACAGCGGCCCACATGCGTAAATGTACATAATTAACGGGACTAAGGTTAAGCTATTTTTGAAGAAAAACAAAAATCTATTAATTCAATTCAATTTAATGGTCTAAAGAGCATATAGCTTTACAAAAACCACAGAATAATATGGGAATTACGAATAACAGGTAATAAAACGGGATTCGTTTGCTTACTGATCAGTTCAGGAATCTGGTAAAAATCCATCGGGCAGAAATTGTTTTCAACCGGTTGGATAGGGTAAAGACGTATAGTTTACTTCGACGCATGGGTTCAAAGCTTTTATGGTGCAGTATATATAGTTTCAATGTTTGGATTGGTGGTCATGCAGTTGTCCAAGTAATTAACTGATAGGTATAAGGTGAATAACAACTATTTACCTTCGCATCAGTGCCGAGCGCAAGATTGTGGAAATTTCTGCCCCATCCACCTTATTGACCGCCAGTCTGAAGCACATCTAAAGTGATACGTAGAATCTTGAACAAGGCGGCCATACGCGTAACTTATTAGAAAAAGGAAAACTATCCGTTCCGTTCTGATGCAACTCAAGGATAAGACACCTTTGTCTAGCGTTACGCACAGCATCTACAGAATCAATTGTAAGGACTGTTCGAGTATTTACATAGGGCAGAATTCCATGGAAATTCATACTAGGATCGAAGAACACCGAAAATTTGTCCGGAGACAGCCCCGGGATGCGAGGGAATATCAAATCCTTATTCGTGATTCCGCCTTGGCGGAGCAAGTATTCGATACAGGCCACAGCGTCGATGTGGACGAAGTACAAATATTAAGACGCGATATTAAACCGCATGCCGAACGCCTACATGCGGTGGCAGTCGAAATTGCCAAAGCAGGTTGACTGGCGGTCAATAAGGTGGATGGGGCGTAAATCACCACAAAATGGTGCTTGGCACTGATGCAAAGGTCAATAGTTGTTATTCACCTTATATCAAATAGTTAATTAGATTTCTATTTTTCTTCAAAAAAAGCTTAACGTTGGCCCTGTTAGTGATACAGTTTTACCTTGACCGTGTTCACTTGTATTAGATTGATGTGGATACGCACTAGTATGAAAAGCGACCACTCATCCTGGTCATGCCTACGAGACGTGCCAAACCGTAGGAATACAATAGGCTGTTTAGCGGTAAAGTCAAATAAGTGGTGGGGTTGACCACTACTTAATCATGTTCCCTGTCCGACTATCACCCTTGGTCAGAAGTGAAACACTGGGTTAAAGGATCAGTGGCAACCGTACTCTCTCAAAATATTGGTGTATACTTGGAGGGGTCGCTTGTGTAGAGAAGCTACCTAGAACAAAGTTTCGGGACCAAAATCCCGAAGTGACTGAATCTTGGTTCGATCAGCCGCCTTGAGTACCAAAAGAAAATGAAGCCGAGGGTATTGTTGAAAATTTCTATATTTTACAATTAATGATAATCATAAAATCATAGTAGGAAAAGATGGGTTATACAAAAAAACAAGTTAGAAAAGCACTCGTTCAATCAAAGCATGAGGAAATCAAAATAATTTGACAAAAGACAAACGGTTGTTCCAGGGTGTTGGACGCGTGAGTAGATCTACCTGATGAACGCAAGAACATAATGCATGTGAAGGAAAGTTGACACAATAAAGGAGGATTTCCGATATATAAACAATCAGTAGATCGATAGATAACATGATAAGGAGCTAAAGAATTGTAGATGATACACGTGGAACCATAGGTCAAGGGTCAATCAAAGTGCGATGGACATAAATAGGAGCATTATTATTATTATTGACAGCGTTGCAGCGGTGTAAATTACCGAATGCTAGACTATCATACAACTATGACGTCCTAAAAAAACTAATTAGATGATGGAGGATGGGAACTAAAAAGGCTCCGAACTCGGTAGAAGATTAAGAACAGACACATTGGGATGAAGTTTCTACACCTTGAGTCAAACATGCATTCAATCAGACTTTGCTAGCGAGTAGAACAACCTCAGTACGACATCTTTCTTACGGCTTTCGTGCCCCATCCTCTTAACAACTTGCAAAATTATTCAAACTAAAAGTGTACACCCTTCTGAGCCATATCGCTGAGTGTGTAGCAAAGTCTTATCGCACCGATATACAACAGGAAATGGGTCGCCTAAACAAGAGCAAGTTTAGGTCGCAAGGCTTTCATCTTGATATCTACGAAGCGACCTAAGAGTCTATTACGGAGATTTGCATTACGTATCCGATGGGACCAAGTAACCTCAACGATGATGCGAAGACACCCATTATCGAAGTCATTCTGCCAGAGACAGTACAGGCACATACAATCTAGACCGCGTTGCTCATAGCAGTAGCTACCACATTCCATTTTTCGTTGATATTGTAGAAGAAGAAAAATGACTTTATTCGTCTTCACAAATTTTCAGCAATAGATTAATTTCTCCACATAATACCAATACAAAATATGTATAGCGTGCGCACAATGAAATAATACATAGGCCAATGAAGTGTCAGGTTACCTCGGGCTAGACAAATGTGACGGGAATAAAATATGAATTAAAAAGCAGGACATCTCAGCGTGAATTAAAAATAAGTGAGCGTTTCTCCAACTTCATAGCATCAATAAATTAGGTTCGTTATATAATGCAAATAAAATAAAATATATGAAGTGCCACACAATAAAGTAATACTTGGGCTAAAAAAGTGTCAGGTTACCATGGGCTAGACAAATGTTAGGGGAATTTGAAAAAGTGCATTCTTAACCAGCGCTAAACACGAGATTTCGGATTATTCGCAGAACACCACCGTCGGACACAACACAAGAACAAGAAGTAGCGAAACGACCGATAAGAACAATCGTAAAACGGCAATAATTCTAAAAAAAGCTCATTTGCATGCTTCTCCATCACACACACACACCCCACGACCGGTTTCGTGCTGTTTGCACTCATCAGGTAGGGACAGTAAGATCAGGAGATACATACAAATGAGCTTTTATATTCATGGTCATGGTTTTTGAACCCATTCTACATGAGTGGGGGCTCATGTGATTGAACAGGTTGGTCGTACCAACCTTACCCAACGACGATAATTCTAGTTTTGAAAGAACCCCACGAGAATGGATGGAATGAAAAAACTCTTGGAAGTACGAGAAGATGGAAAACGTCAACTGCTATCAAATGATATGCATTTTTCAATGGATTGAACATACCGGTTGGCAAATCAGATCACAGTGAGAATGGGTACAGAAATGCTGATGCCATCGTTGTGATTACAGGAATAGTGGGTGCTTTATTCTTCGGCATGGGCATAATAAACGCGTTGACCTATTGTCGTTCTTTTGTAATATTTGGTTTGTGGATGAACGCGCTTAATGTTACAAAGGTTGACGTCAAAATTGAATTGGGGCGCAATCATCAAAAGTGTACAGAATGCGGAGGATGACGTGGTTTACTTTGGGCGGAGTATCCTCGAAGCCTGTGTATCCAACTTGCTTGACGATAGGACTGGAAATGTGATTCGCCATCGATGAAGCTGACGTAATCACCACCCAATACTTCTACAATATTGTCGATTACCTACAGACCAGTCACGTTGTTGCCAGTGGTCTCTAAACATCTGGAACGATTTGTAGCTGACGCACTTATCAAAGGTTTGGAAAAAAATAAGCTACTTTCCATCACCAATCTTCTGATAACTCTTGATAATTGGACTCGAGCCGTGGACGATGGATACCCTATCCATGCTCGTTACTTGGATATGTCTAAAGCGATTGAATGTGTTAACCACAGCATACGGCTACAAAAATTGGAGCAGCTCGGGGTGGGCGGGGGATTATTGGCCTGGATACAGGATTACTTGACTGGTAGAGTTATCAGGGTTAGAGTTGATGGGGCACTATCCAGCCCAGTAGAAGTTACAAGTGGCGTACCTCAAGGCTCAGTCTTGGGGCCAATACTCTTCCTGGTGTACGCGAACGATATTTTGAAATAGTGCGCAACAAAATCATTTTATTTGCGGATGACATCAAAGTCTGTACTAGCGTACGCACCTTAGAAGATTGCCAAATTTTACAAAAAGATCTCAAACCACTTAATACGTGGTCCTTGCGAAACTGCCTACCAATCAAAATTCAAAAATGTAAAATGTTAAACGTCGGTAAATCATTCGAATACACATATTCTATGGGATCTCAGCAACTTTTAGGGGTCACGGAAGAGAAAGACCTGGGCGTGTGGATTAGCAATAACTCGAAGTCTTCACGACAGTGTTTGTGGTATACAAAAAGTCCCGCCAAAGCTTTGCACTGCTCAGAAGGATCTTCGGTACTTTCACAAAGCAGATACTCCCACGGATAATTAAAACCTATATCAGGCCAACAATGGAGTACGCTGTTCAAGCATGTTCCCCATAGTTACAAAAGGACATGATCTTGCTGCAACGAGTGTACCACCGCACTACAAAACTGGTGACCGGGCTATATAACAGGCCATACGAGGAGAGGACTACAACTATGAACCTGTTTGACTTTTCGTTCCGTCGTCTCAGGGGTGACTTGATCCTGCTGTTCAACATTCTGCATACAGTAGGTCACCCACTTGAATACCTGTTTCATCGGCAAGAAGCACGTGGTAGCAGATTGCAGGGCTACAAGTTAATTATTCCACACTCCAGATCAAATTGTCCAAGGTTCTTCTTTGCTGTCCGAGTTTGTTTTATATAGAACTCTCTGTCTCCACATATCATTTGTGCATCAAGCCTGAACACGTTCAAGGCTGAACTTGACAAGTATATGTTGGCCAAATCCAACCTCACGCCTGAATACAAAAGCTGACTTTCCATATGGATAAAACATTTGTGTTGTTTTCATGCATTCCCTAAATCGATAATCTACGGCTACTGAAAAGTATCTGCATTTTGGACCATTAAAACTTTGAATTACTTTGAATACCTCGTTTAGAAGATTATTTGTTAAGCCACTGTTATAGGCTGACAGTTTCCGAAAGACTCCGGATCAGAGACTTTTCAGTACGAATCTCGATTGAATAAGTGTGTAATTAAAATCTAGGCGCAGGTGATCCAGGAAGCGTGTCAATTCTCCATGCCTCTCATTCATCCAGCGATTATGGTGAGATGGTCGAATTTTGACCAAAGCTGATTTTGATTGGGTGGATACCAAGTTGTAAACTGCCGATTCTCATACCAAAATCAAGGGATGCTAATAAAATTTGTGTTGTGCATGGAGCCGCAAGAAGCGTTCAACAGATTCAGTACATTGTGCAACAAGTCTCAAGGTTCCAGCCAGTTGCGCCTCAGGAACACTTAGATGACCAATCTGAACGTCTGAAGTCTTTGCGCACCACAAGGACGTACTAAGTTTATCGTAAAACACTACTTTCATTATTGTTAAAGTTAGGCCTACAGTCCGGGCATTGATGACTACCTTATCAGGATGCCATTGGATAGCAAAGGTATAAAGATATGACCGTAAGATTGATGCGTGTTCTTACACGCAGCTCATTACTTGTTGCAATCAGTTAAACACTGCTTTCCTGTGAAGCACAAAAATATGTTCCATTATTTGAAAACATCGGTTCCAAATTGCCACAGGGTCCAGTGAAGGATAAAGTTAAGGGTTGGTCGTGCGTGTAATGCATTTCAAAGTTGACAAGCACCCTTTTGCTCCGGCGTAGGATCAGTTTCAAAACGATCATACGTGTTTACCAAGCAGCGATTTGCCCTGTACTATATGGATGTGAGACGTGGACAAGCCAATGACAAAAGATGTACAATCATTAGACGTATTCAATCATTCGTACTTTAAGACAATCTTGGGTGTCCAATGAGCTGAGCTGTTCGAACGCGGTGCCAAGGAATACCTCCGATGCTCTTTCACATCCAACAGTGAAGACTGTAGTGATTTGGTCACGTCCACTAAAAGACATGCTCAGCGATCACGAAAGTTTTCCTAAACCTTAACCCGCTAGACAAGGAGGTCAAGTGAGGACCTGGCTGTCAACTTTGAAGGAGACTGCGTACCGCCTACAGCGACTAGATAACGATTCACTAGTGAAGCCAATCGCACAAAAGTAAATTAGGGAGGTGACAGATGGTAGCTTCGCACCATTGGCCTTTCGACCACGCACATATACCAAATGTCTGAACCTGCGGTTCCTCTCGTACTAAACAGGATTACCATAGCAACGGCCAGTTTGTACTTTACTGTTTCATTGTACTCATTAGTAGGGTAAAACTAACCTGTCTCACGACGGTCTAAACCCAGCTCACGTTCCCTATTAGTGGGTGAACAATCCAACGCTTGGTGAATTCTGCGTCACAACGCTAGGAAGAGCCGACATCGAAGGATCAAAATGCGACGACGCCATAAGCCAGTTATCCCTGTGGTAACTTTGCTGACAATTCTTGCTTCAAACTCCGAATTTCAAAATCAACAGATCGATCGGTCACGCTTTCACGGTCTTTATTCGTTCTTTATTAATCAAAATCAAGTGAGCTTTTTTCATTTTACTCTACGCCAGGTTTCCGTCTTGACTGAGCTCCTCTTGGGACACCTGCGTTATTATTTAACAGATGTACCGCCCCAGTCAAACTCTCCGCCTGACACTGTCTTTCGAGCGGGTTGCACTTCATATTCACGGGAATATCAAGACGAATCCAAGGCCTTGCGACTTGACCAAGATACAGACAGCCGCCGATCCATATGGATGCCGCTATGTGCTTAGCACCTAAAGCATTCCCCGCTTTACTGAATAGGCGAAGAATCAATGACTGTAGTGGTATTTCATTGAAGCCTGCTGGAGACCCGACTCCCACATCTGACAATCTGCCGTAAGAACAGCAGGACAATCAGAAGACACACGGTATCTGTGAATTAGATTAAAATGGGCAGAGAACGCAGAAACAGCTAGCCCGATTCATCCAGCATCTGGTAGCTCGGGCTGCATCAGGTGTTTGCATACACTAAGGGGGTCATGCTTATATAGTGTGAAATATTTGTCCTCCAAAAGACCTACTCTCAAAGAAGTTGATTGCAACAAGAAGACCTTCTAATTAGCTGGAACTGCGACACAAACATTTTATAAAAAAACAGGTGAAGTATATTAAAATTTACCTAATGTCATATGAAGAACACTGTAGTTTGAGTCTGTGTAAGGCTTCATCTCCACGCTAAGAATGAGCATCTAAACAAAGTTCACAGACAAACATTGCTAGTCGATCTTGTGATATATACGGTTGTGAATGTTGAGAGAGCGATTGCGACTCTGGAATCGGGATGTATGTATGCATGAAATCGCAAGCCTGATTCAGGCAAAATGCCGCACAGTCAAAGACTGTAGGTTGTCCAGGCCTAGACCGATGTTGTTGTCGGCATCCTTCGGTCGACGTCGACCATGGATGTATACCACAATCAAATGAATTTTCATGATTTACAGCTTTCGGAATAACTAGACAGTCCGATTCGGGAGGAACAATCTCTCCCACAGCGCTTGCAACGATAGTCAGAACTCGGTCGTTGGGCGTCAGATACACGCTGGCGGCGTGATCTGCATTCAGCTGCCAAGAGCTATCTGCTCATCCCCAGCTTGCAGACGACTCTTTACGCAATGCCTCCAATGTGAGCAGTCAAGAGCAAGTTCTTTCAAACTCGCGGGGTGAATGCCAAGAGCTTTCATATCTCTTTTGCAAACGTCACTGTATTGCAAGTGCCCAAAGATCGACTTCCTGATTGGAACTCACCAGAGTAGATTTTTCGGAATACGACAGATATGAGAATGAAAATACAAATTGCAGTGAGATTCCAGCATGTCTCCACATGTTGCTCACCACTGGTGGCAAATCAATTTAGCACGGTGTTAGCTACACAGCACAGAGGCACTGCACAATTGCACATCCGAATCGGGCTGTATCCTTATCTGAAACTTAGTGCTTGACACATACAGCCATGCTTGATATCGATCATCCGAACACCAGAAATCAGAAGAAGTCTACTTTTATCCGGGAACACGGGGATTCTTTCCATTGATGTTAGACCAGCGTGTTCGAAGGAGCTTCACCCACATTTGATAGGTTCACAGAATTCACGTTGACGAGAACGTTTCTGTGATACACAAACTTGCTCTACGATCGATTACGGGTGAAAATGAATAAGACATCCGGATATGGGGTCTTGGGATTGTTCAACATAAACAACATTGAGCATTCGACTAAATAGCGACTCGCTACGACATTGCAGGTTGACTGGTACCGTACGATGCAATGATGAAGCTGAGTAATCCGTCATCATCATCGTCGTCATCATCATCATACCCTTCATCATCATCATTATCATCATCATCATACCCATCATCATCATCATCAATATCATCATCATCACCATCATCATCAAATTCATCATCATCACCAACACCACCACCATCATCATCATCATCATCATACCCTTCATCATCATCATTATCATCATCATCTTCATCATCATCACCACCACCATAATCATCATCTTCATCATCATCAGCAGCAGCAGCATCATCATCATACTCATCACCACCACCACCATCATCTTCATCTTCATCATCATCATCATCATCATCTTCATCATCATCACCACCACCACCACCATAATCATCATCTTCATCATCATCATCAGCATCATCATACTCATCATCATCACCACCACCATCATCATCTTCTTCATCATCAGCAGCAGCAGCAGCAGCATCATAATCATCATCATCAACACCACCACCATCATCTTCATCTTCATCATCATCATCATACCCATCATTATCATCATCACC
>JACCGJ010013488.1:0-19568 GCA_013407085.1 Atriophallophorus winterbourni
AACAACACTATGTGCTACTGACGCAATACAACCGAGTTCTGATTATCGTTGCCAGCTCTGCGGGAGAGATTGTTCCTCCCGAATAGGACTGTTTAGTCACTCAAAAAGCTGCGAAACCTGAACATTCACGCGTTTGTGATGTACATCCATGGTCGACATCGACCGAAGGAGGCTAACAATATATATGCAGGCCAGCTGCTTGTTAGTTATCTTCCGAAAAATATTTGGTAGTTTCTCGCTGATAACGTTATCGAGGATAATGAAGTTCTATATTCGCCCACCGTCGGAGTATGTGCTAGAGGTCTGGTCTCCATTTCTCGAAAAGATATTGCTCTTTTCGATAACATCTATCGCAGACAACAAAGTAAGTGATGTGTTTTCGCAGTGTTTTTTAAGTGAAACGATTACTACTTCTCGGTCTATGTTACTTTAATGAAAAGATGATACGGCCAGATATAAATTTTGATCCTAAGAATTGCGTGTACAGAAGGTCATCCACTTTGACACTTGATTGATGCATATTATGAGATAGTGTCACGCGGACATACCTTATCCATTTACGTCCCAAGTTATCGTATTGATTTTCGGCGCCATTTTGCCGTACTGGCTATATTGCTGTGGAATTCTCTACCATAACCTGTGGTGGGCTCTCCTTGGCAGGCTATGTTTAAAGCCAAATTGAACTTATATACCATAAATTCCTGAATCCTTCCTTGATAGTGCTGAGCACCGATTAACTATGTCCAAATGTAAGGTTAGTATCAAAAGCACTAAACATTTTGCAAACCAACATTAAAATTGTTGCCAAATTCATGTTTCCTCGTTACAAATTTAATCTATTCACTTGAACACGTTACAAAGTTTATTCGACATTTAAGCGATTAAATTATCAAGGCAGATTATAAACGCAAAGCCTAATTCTGATAGGTTATTATAAAATGACATGTTTACGTTGTAATTATTGAGGGCGTTGGCCACCAGATAGAGGAATTGTTCTAGCCGTTGAAGCCGTTAGCGGATACTCACAAATGTTAGCACTTGGACTAATACTGTATCTAACATTTATAAATGATCTACCGGTATTGGTAGTGGATACACTTGTTCTTTAGTCTGGTGATGTAAAGTTTGAATGAAGAAGAGCTAAGTTAAGGATGGCCTAGTTTTACAAGCAGATCTAAATAAACTGCATCAGTAGTCAATTCAAAACTAGTTGCCCTACAATTCCCGCCAGTTGTGATCTTTGTGATCGTGAAACCCTTCCCGTTCTTACACAAACCTATCAGTTGAACCTGTGAGTGAAGTAACCCAGAAAAACATATTGGTGTCTGGGTATAGGAACATTTGAAAAACAGTCGTCAATGCGAGGACGTCTATAAATATGCATGTAACATACTTCGGCTTACTGTAAAGATTTTCTGGCGTTGCTCACCGCAATCATTGGCAAACATACGTAATACATTTATATCTACATATAAAAAAGAGAATGGCGGGCAGCACACAGTGAATGCTTTGGGGAAGAGATCACATTACCGGAAAGGATTTTTCATAAGGGATTCAAAATGATTATAACCTACACTTTGAGCAATGATTTTGTTGACTCCGATTGATCACTCTCAAGCGTGGGTGCATCGGAGGTTAATTCGTGATAGCCAACAAGATAATCTATACGGTAGCCGACCCATTCGTGCACTTTATCGAATTAGGTTTAACACAGCCGACACACTGTGATTATCTGACCCTTTAAATACAATATTCCCGCTAATCTCTCGTTTAAACGTATATTCAGCTATGGTCTCCGCGATCAGACATAGCAGTGGTTAGTTACGCTACAGATTATGTCCCAGAACCCTGTTCATTGCGGTCTTGTACTAAGCATCTTCTTGGAGTTCTTGTCCATCATGGTCTGTTGCTAAACAGAGTAACGAGGAGAGATTGTATGAAGGCATGGCATTGAAAGCCGGAAGGATGCTGTCGTATAGAAGTCGTTCCATTCGTTCACAACCCTGATTGATTTCTTGTTCCATTCGAGGTGTAAACAACTTATCATATTTATTTGTGTTTACTCTTTTATAGAATCGGGAGCTACTTTAACTACGACTCTGACGTTAGTCAGCTTGAAAAGTGAAAAGGCCGTCTACTGAATGCCCAACAGCAGAATTCTGCTATCGTAAATAATAATATTGAAGTTAAAACAAAATTCAAGAACCTCAGTGTGATCTGCACTTATTTGCCGGAGTCATCAGGGACGCTTATCTAAAGTAGACGAACACATGACATCGAGCATTAAGTTGTGCTGAATGATAGGTATGAGCTAGATAGTGCATATTTCAATAACCTACCTATGTCGGCTATATTGAGATTCGGAGTTAATTCTATCAACTAAAACTTGTAGCCGGATATGTAAGACTTTAACAAACAATTTGCATACAACATTCAGAAAGGAAATTCCTTTGTAATTGTTGCAGTCGCCTGTATCACTCTTATTCATAAATAGCGTGACAATTTTTGTATCTCGCATCTCTTGTGGGACACACTCCTCCTGTTAACACTAAAGAAGCGAATGGTGAAGAAGCTGTAATAACACTGCTCTACAGCATTTGAATAGCTCAGGTGGAATTTTGTCATCAGCAGGGTCCTGCCCATTCGCTAAGCGGCCGATTTCTCTATTGGGCTCATCAAGAGTATGGGGAGTATCTAGATATTCAGTGGTCGGCAACCGCTCGACGTTTTTGAGTTGTTTTTGTTGGCCTCTTTCGGTAGATTTCTACCATGGATATACATCCCAATCACATGAATTTTCATGTTCTACAGCTTATGGAATGACTAAACAGTCCGATTTGGGAAAAACAATCTCTCCCGCAGTGCTGGCAAACATTTTCGAGTACATGCGGTGAAACCGTAATGTCCATAGAGTAGAGAGAGTAGAAGTACTCTACCTATCTTTCCATCTGCTTAATTTTGTCCACAATCAGTGGCCAACTCAAAATTGAAGATATGCTTAGGAGACTCTGTCAATCAGCTTGATAGAACAATACTTAGGAATACGGTCCACTAAGTGGATATGATTGACACGCCCAATCAATGGAAATGACTAATTTATGCTACGAATTTATGCACACTATTAACGAAGGACATTCGGAGTGTTTTTATTCAAATCTTGTTTGTTTTAATGCGAATAACAGAGGGATCCATTAATAAATGATTGCACTATTAATTCACTAGTGTACACTTTTTTGATAACCATGTAATGTAGTAACTTGATAAATGCAATCAGAAAAAAACCGCATGTCGTTTGTCGTTGCGTGGGATGTGAGCACACATTTGCCTCCACCCGATGACATTATGCAGTCAGTTTTGTAAACGTTTTGTTTAACTGTACTTTGAAACTTAATTACCGTTGATCAAGTCTCATTGTTTCGAAACCAGTTTCCAACTAAAAACAGCGATTCCTGAGTAACAGGCTGTGAATTGCAATCTCGCGCGATGAGGGCATCATCTAATCATTAGTTTTAGTCATCTTGTTCAAGCACTTTCTAATGTTTGCATGTGAGTTACAGCGACAACTGACCTCGGCCGTATTCACAAGACTGAAACCGATGACGGTGTTGGCATATAAGCCATTCGATCGTATGGAATTCGACAACCAAGGCTTGTCACAGACAGTCCAATTGCGTGGCCAATAAAACGTACCGGATCAGATGAAACTTTACCATGTTCTTTGTTCTCACTACCTGATTGGTGGAACGGATCATCCAATGGCAATCGTTTATCAATAACAGCATACATCTGTTGAGCAATTCAAGTTCAAATGACTGCCAAGGAATTTCAATAAACCGCGAAGCCTGCACGGTGAATCATGCGATCTCGATAACCGGATCAATGCACCAAACAGTGAATAGGAACATTCTAGTATTCGAGGAAATTCTAAACACATATAATGCCACTGAGTGCGTAACCGCAGCTTTTTCGCAACAAAGGTTTTTCCAGATGAAAAATCCAAGGTCGAAACTCGACATCACATATGCGAGCTGATTAATCTAAAGTGATATTCCACAATATTCCAGAAAGCACGTTGATGTCTCAGGCAACTAGACGATTGTAAATAAGAGGAATCGAATGGGTAAGTTCACAAAGGAATTGCAATATTTTGGTGAGATTCCCTTGCATTTGTCGACTAATATTAATTATCCAATGCTCTGAAAATGTATGAAATTGTGCGTTCGCATACCACAGCATTTGTTGTTGTTGTTGGCCTCCTTCGGTCGATGTCGACCATGGATGTCCATCACAAACGCGTGAATGTTCAAGTTTTGCAGCTTTTTGAGTGACTAAACAGTCCGATTCGGGAGGAACAATCTCTCCCGCAGCGCTGTCAACGATAGTCAGAACTTGGTTATCTTGCGTCAGTTGCACACCACTGCATAAGCTGTAGCTATTTTATTATTTCGTGTTTGTTTTACTTGCAACAGTTGACTTATACCATTACTCACTCGACCATCGAGTAGGAATTTCAAACTACATAAGACGAGCTTTTACTTAGTCATTCGTTTTCCAATTACTTATGCACTGTTTGAACTAATTGCTTTGTTTGCTTTTATACACTTGCTTTTAATTTACACTGTTTTGTTATTGTTAGGATTATTGTATTTTAGTTCATTAAACACCTTGAATTACCCTGACTATGAACTAAAAATATATATAGAATAGAGAATATAGATAAGATGATTGTCATCAAGATTTTTATAGTATGAGTATCGGCAGTCATGTTGTTAGGCCAGGAGCATCCTCAGTTTGTGTTAACAGAAACCAGAGATAAAAAATATAAGTCACGGATAGCAAAAAAACGCTTTTGACTTGCGATAGACATAGTAAAAATATACTTTTCGATGATATATTTACTTGGCTAGCGCGATCATGAATGGAAGAATCACCGATATATACCGGTACCTCAATTAAAATGAAACTATGAGGAATGGATTCCACGTTCAGTCGTTTTGCCTTGTCTCTCGCACCATGGAATATCGGGGTAGACACGGCAAGGTTTTTCAATCCAATTCAATTCAATTCAATTTAATGGTCTAGAAAGCACATAGCTTTACGAAAACCACAGAATAATATGCGAATTACAAATAACATAGGTAGTAAAACGGGGTTTGTTTGCCTACTGATTAGTTCAGGAATCACGTAAAAATACATAGAAAAGAAATTGTTTTCAACCGATTTGATAGGGTAACTATGTATAGTTTTCTTCGATGCATGGGTTCAAAGCTTTATGAGGCAGAATATATTGTTTCACTGTTTGGGTTGGTCGACATGAAGTTTTCCAAGTTCGATTTGAATATATCCAATTTGGGTGAATGTGCAACGTTACGGGGTAGGGCGTTCCAAGTAAAACACACGCAGAGAATCAAATACCTTCGACAGTTTAGCCTCGAGTCGGGAATAAGTACTGTATAGTTCGTGGTGGTGGTCGTGTGAATAGTTGATTCATGGATGGTTGTAGGTATGCAGTATATTGAACATAAGAATCAAGTCGCCTCTAAGACGGCGGTAGCTAGAGTCGAAGAGATTGAGGCTTGTAATCCGATCTTCGTATTGTTTATGTTTTAAACCACGTACGAGCTTGGTGGTCCGATGATATATTCTCTGCAAGAGGCTGATGTCCTTCTGTATCCAGGGCGACCAAGCCTGAACCGCATACTCCATGGTTGGCCTCAAGTACGTATTAATTATTCGATGAACAGTTTGCTTCCTGAAACTTCCGAACACGCGTTTTAGAAGAAGCAGTACTCGTGACGTCTTTTAATAGACAGCTGTGTTGTTTAGTGATGGTTTCAACGTGCTGCTCACCCACACGCCCAAGTCTTTCTCCTTGTCAGTGCTTTCAAGAATATGGGAACCAAGGGTGTAAGAGAACTCGAAATGTCATCCAACAGTCAATACCTTGCATTTGCTTAAATTGAAAGGTAGTTCATTTTCTGAGCTACCTCTTATCCTGAATGCTTTTAGCAATATATATTTCAAGCCCCTTCCATTTTTTTCAGTTATTTTAGGCAATCGTGATTTGTTTCGGACTGGCGAATCCCGATTTTTAGTAGGTCGATTAAATGACGTAGGCTCAACATGATTTATTCTCGTCATTTTACACAGGTCAAACCGCGTCTTAAGCGCGTTTTTCTTCCGATCGTCAAATAATAAAGCATCGGGTTCTGGTATATTCGTACATATTACGATTAAGCTCTATGTATGTACACTATACTCTGTATATACTATTATAATAATATTATTACAATCTATATTATGTCATGAGTAAGTGAGAGAAAGTAAATCTCCAAACAGTATATCATGTGAATTTATCATGTACGTTGTCCATATCTCTTTATACTTTTTACGCTGGCGCATCTGACTTCATTGGCTCATGTTCATAATGGTGAAATATGTATGACAGCCTCCAAGAAATGATGACCCAGTTTTAAAAACGTGCCATATAACCCTTCATTTTTGATTTCTCTCTTTTGCAGTAACGGTGGAAATATCAATCACCGGACTAAATAAATTATGCTATCTTTTGTTTTATCGATTGCGATTACGGAGTGATTCAACGAAACACTTCAATTTTCCTACCGACAGCAACCGGATGGCAATCCTATGGAAGCTATCGATGGTTTTGTGCATTTTGGATCTTGTGAAGATGAACTGGCAACGCTTAATTAGCTAGCATATATCGAGTCTGCTTTCGATGCACTTCATATGTGCATTGTTTTGTTGACAGAACTTGATTTTTCATAGTCCAAATGGTTTATACAAAAACTAGCACACTAAAATTGAAACCATTTGTTATCCCAGTTCCTACAAAACAAGATGTTACCATACCACCACTAAGCGCCGAAAGCTAATTTCTCGAGCAATTAAACATGATTTGGTCGGTGGAGTTTGTCGTCTTGCACCAGAGCCCAATAATTAGATTCCAAGATTGTTTGTCACAATTGTGGATGCCTCTAAAATACAAGTTAAGTAATGTTCGTCCTGTGATTAGCCAATTGCTCATTAAGTGTCGAAAATTTGTTACAGGAGACTAACGGGGTCCTGTGTATGAAATGAGGATTTGAGCCCACAAAACATAGGTTTGAATTTACTTTTACTTTCCAGGACCCCTAATCATTCAGTGCGTGAGTCAAACTTAAGTGCATAAAGTGCGAATCAATGATAAAAAAATGAGACATATAATGGGGTTAAGTCATGTTTCTCGGTCACACGAATTTCCAATCCTTAAGATTTGGACATGTTTCGTGTCGTTTTAACGATTTCGATTAATTCCATCTGCCTGACGTCGCACTAAGCTTTCTCATGAGATTATAATGAAAATAGAATTCTGCTATTTGTGGGTTTTGCAGATGGATTTTTGGGCTAGAACATTGAACCGGGGTGCAATGTCGTGCATATCTTACAAGAGCTCTTGGTTAGCATTTCGAGTTATTACACTTCACATCCTCTATATTATGTTGGACTTTCGAGCTGCTTAAATATAATAATCATTTCGTGTTTCTATCAGTTTTAGCTCATTATGGGTGTAAAGGGTTTATCCACATACCTCCAACAGGATCCAAACAATTTCTCGTCATTCGAATTGCACAACACCAGAGTGGTGATCGATGCATGGAATTTCATCAATTACCTTCATCGAAAATATGGATTTACCAAACTTTATGGTGGCGAGTACATGGATTTTAACCTTTGCGTTCGTGACTTCCTAAAACGATTGCGCAAGTGTCGCATCTCACCAATATTTCTCTTCGATGGGTGCCATTCAAAAGAGGTTAGTTCGAAACACATTTCGACGTAATTTATTTCGTATTCACACAAAATACGGACTGAGAGACACCTATCAGTACTCGCAAGTGTTGCGCCTAAGTTATATCACAGGAAACGCGATTTGCAATACATGAAATCTTTATATACTATTCACCTTTTCCTAGTACAGGTGCTTAGATCCCTATTCTCTACTAGATAACAAAATGATATATACCTCAATCATTCATGGCAATTTGGGTAGTGAAACAATCGATTATTCTCAAGAAAATGATGGTAACGCCACGATTTACTGCGATGTTAAACTGTTACGACGTTTCCATCACTTTCTGTCCCCTTTTCGTTTCAATAGGGCACCAAACTTGGAAATCTACTCAAAAAGAACAGACGACGTATTGAACCCCTGAATCGCTTAATTAATCAAGTGCGCCTGCTTAGACCGTCGCATGTTGAACATTATCGACCGGTTCCTGATATTTGCCCCTCTTTGACCTACGAAACAGTCATGCAAATATTGATCGAATACAAAGTGCCGCATTTGACTTGTGATGGAGAAGCAGACAAATCGACGGCTGAGTTGGCCATATTCCTGGATTGTCCCGTGTTGAGTAACGATTCAGATTTCTTTCTGTTTCGATCGGTTGATTCCGAAACAAATCTGCAGTTCATACTGTTGGATACCCTTGATGCTACGCCAATGTGTCGAGAAGGTTTGTGTGATCATTGTAAGGGACAAACATATGACAAATGTTTCTCTATGATCGCGCAGCTGTATTCAGCAACTAAATGTTCATTCAGTGCGTTTAACCCTTCGCTGCTTCCGCTTATCGCAGTCATGATTGGTAACGATGTGACATCACCGATCACGAATGTCAGTCCAACCGGAAATCACTGCGGACCTAAAGATATTCACAGTGTTTTCAAATGGTTGAGTAACTTTGGTTCGGATACATTTTGCTGTGTTCGCAAATTGTTGCAGTTATATCGCAATGAGGCACTCGAAACTGTTGTTAATGAGATCATTGGTTGCGTGAAAACTTATCTTGTTAACCCCAATGCTTCTGGCTACGAGTTGTGTAATTTAATGGAAATAGTGCCGAGCAAATTCGGGGTGAGTGACAAGCATGTTCCTCGTTTAACACAAAACTCTACGACAATGCCAAAATGTGACGAAATGGATTCAATTGGAAACGCTGCAAATAAAATATGCCAGTTAATATCGGGTGAAGTAGTCACAACACAAAGCAGAAATGAGCTATTTTACCGATGGTCTTCTGTTCTGGTGGAACAGATTCGTAAAGGAAATATTAGTACATATTTACTGGATGCGATTTACGTTCGTGGCGGCACATCGTTGCGTGTTTTGTTCGAACAAATAGAGCAACAAAATTCCATTTACAACGTGTCGTTATCCCTGCGTGCTGTATTCTACAGTATGTTGATTCAAATGGAACTTCGGCTGAGGAATGCGAACAAATTATGTGGTTTGAATGATGGTAGGCCTGTAGAGAATCGGCGTGAAGGAATGGAGCTTGTTACCTTCGATATCAACTTGCCTGAAGTCCAGATGAACATTATTTCCGGTAAGAATAATCTACTCAATTTCTTTCGTGACTCGCTTAAAGTAAATATCACATGTGTTGAAAAATATCCAAATCATATGCGACCGATTCTGATCGTGTTGAGTCTCTGTCTCCGAAATACATCATGTCAACGGAGCTATTCGGTACGGGACATTTCAATGTTTCTGGCTTTTCTTTCTTGTTTTCTCGTAACATTTGAACACGTGAATAGCTTCCTAGATCCTATAGATCAGTTAGAATCCATCCTATATGAACTATGCAAGTGTTACACAAGAATCGGTGATCAAGCTAAAATCTTCTGTTCGAGAAATCCTTCATGTTCACATTTCTCCATTTCGGTTGTCCATCAGCTGAACGAGCTTCAAATCCTGTACTCGGAATTAGCGTCGCTTGTTCGGCTGTATGAGGCGCTGTCCTCTTGCTCATCAGAAGTTCTCAAGTTCTTACCAGTTTGGTTATTGTTTCCTAGCGGTCGTTTTTTGCATTGGATGGCGCAATCAATTGAAAGCTATCCAACTTCAAAACGATTCGATTCGATCGGCAGCTATTGGCTACCTCGCATGCTTGGTGTACATTCAAATCTTCAGGTTCACGAACGAATACTAAATCAACTAGATCGTGTTATTTCTGATGTAAGCGAAATGTCATTAGCTCCCTGAATTCTCAGCAAATTCTTTTTCAATACGGCTAGCTTCCAAACTACATTTTACATTTTAAATATAATTTTTATATAATAAAATTTGATTTGGTGTATCAAATTCTTCTGTATTGATTTTTATCTGAATACGTTTACCGTCATCATATAATTTATTTAATGCATAATGTGTGTTTAGATAAAAGAATATTTTCAAAAGCAAGAAGGCGATTAATTAAATTATTTAATCGAGGACACTGTGTAGAGTGTCTTGCGAATCTGGTTAAGAGCTGTTACAGCTCTCCGCTACAGAACGCAGATCAAACCGTCAGCATGCACCATCCTCCTTTTTAACAAGTACGAAATATCATTGTTGTCTCTGCGTGAGCGTTTGTTCTTCCCGAATGGAACTGAATCGTCATATGAAACACTGCAACATGAAGCCTTTATGTGATACACACCCAGGGTTGACATTATCCCTAGGAAATAACATCAACAGCATTGTATTTGATTATTGTGGAGAGGTTCAGCTCTCTCAATGCATAAATTGCAAGGATGCTGTGTGAACGGAAGTGGGTATGCTGGTTCAATAGAAATCGTAATCAGATCGTCAATAAGCACACTCGAATAGTCCGAATCGGATGACCCACCTGTTAACATGATAAGTCCAATTTGAATGGAATAAAATATAACCGGGAACGTGCTGCTTGTGTGTAATAACCAGAGAAATAATTGTGCGATTTCGTTCTTGGGTTTGCGATCTTAATTTGTAAAAGTGTGAAAGGTTAGCTTCATTTACGTTTGCACTTCGACGCACATTCTCGACCACGAAAGTGAGTAACAAAGGCGTGCAAATATCACTTCTCTACACTTTGAACCAATTCGAAATGGGTATTACCTCATAAATGCATCCATATGTGAAGCAGTTCGGACGAGAGCAAGGTGAAGATGTGAATTGATGTGTAACATATACTGGCGAGTTGATACATTGCGGTAGAGATAAGCATGTGTAAACTTTGTTAGTATGGGCCGAGATTTCGATGGTTTCCTCGATTTAGCAATTGAAACGTATCCGTGTGTGCTCCACCCTTAACTAAGATCATGTGACCAAGTGAATATCGTTAAGTCTTTCGTATACAAACAACGAATCGTTCTCCGAAATTATTGTAATTTAAAATTGACTATGCTTTTGCGACATCAATCGTTCCATGTCGACCACTGTTTCACATATGAAACGTACACAATTGCTCAAAAATACACAATGAACCTTACCGCGATAAGTGATTAGCATTAGGACACGCACATTTTATCACGTGATGGACAACATATCTTGAGAACTTGACAAACACCTTTTTCATGAATATTATTAGCCGTAAAACAGATATAGTGTATTGGTAGATGTTGCTTGTACCGCCATCTGTAATTGATTCCCGTGTTAATTGTGAGCAATCGTGTACCTTTGATGAATAACATAAAAATTGCAGTTTTGCGCTTGGGTATTAGCTACCACAAATATGTACTAACAAAGAATGGTTTGCATGCGTTACATAATGGCATGTGAAACACTAATCTTTAATAATATCCGTTGTCATTTCAGTGAAGGCGATAAGACTTGTAATCTCGAAAACATGATGACCCTAAAATGCCAGTAACATCCGAACGCACCGGGAAATTATATTATTGTAATTTCACACCACAAATCTCAGTTGACAGATTTAAAAGCGTCACTAATTGCGTCTGACTTAACCACAGCAGAAAATATTTCAGATCGAAGCGATCGAATGTGATTGGAAGTGATAATATGTCTAGCTTTATATATGCGATCAGTATATCCAAAATATTTTTTCGGAGCGGATATACCAACGTTCGCACTAGAATATATGTTTGTATGGAAATCCTAGCGATGTCTGGGAACATTTTCTTTATTCGCTCTAACAAAGCAATCGATTATCATACGTTTGGTCGCATTTATTCTCAGGATATTCAAGAGACACCATGTGTGATCGCCATTTCTTTGATTCCGACAGTTTTGTGTCACGATATTAGGAGTGACGTGCTCACTTTATAGAATATGTGTAACAATGGAACTTGTGTGTCCAGGATTCTGATATTTGTCGCGGAAATATTAAGATCAACTTCAGTTAAGGTGCGCAAGACAGCGCGCTGCCACTGTTGGCAAATATATCCTCTCAAGTCTTGAGACAAAACGCACAAAGGTTTACAAGTTACATACAGTTATTAAGCTTTGTTGAGTCTATGACGTAAGCTGAGCTGTCGGTAATCGCCGGTGTTCATTGATCCCCAAGAAATATTTCGCATGAAGCTCTTGCAGTCAATGTGGGAGTCTTAATGCGTTGATGTTTACTGAAACTCGCGCAAACTGATAATAATGAAGAACGCAACGTTAACGAGATGGGCACTGTCAGTGACGCCTAGGTGGCGGAGTATATATATATATATATATATATATATAAATATATATATATATATATATATATATGTTATTATGTATGTAATGTATGTATGTATGTTGTATGCGTATGTATGTATGTATGTATGTATGTATGTATGTATGTATGTATGATGTATGTATGTAGGTATGTATGTATGTATGATGTATGTATGTATGTATCGTATATCTATGAACAGGACACCTGCAGGGATTGACCGATTTTACTTAAAGGAGAGTATGGAGTGACATGATCCTAACATATAAAATACTGCGGGTGAAAATCACCCTCTCCGCGGTTTGATAAAAGTCAGTTCCTTTGAGAATACACAGAGTAGTAATTCAAGGTGCTAGTTTTACCGCAATCAAGACTCGATTACAGACTTCATTTCTTCTAGGTGCGTATTTGCGTTATGTGGTATTCACTATCACAGGAAAATTGTGAACGATCCTACGATTATTGATTTCAAATCGAAAACTGGATGCTCATATCAAGGAGCACTCCACCATGTAGTATGTATGTATGTATGAATGTATGTATGTATGTATGTATGTATGTATGTAGTATGTATGTATGTATGTATGTATGCATGTATGAATGTATGTATGTATGTATGTATGTATGTATGTATGTATGTATGTATGTATGTATATATCTTATGAACCAGCGACCCTGCAGGGATTGACCGATTTTACATAAAGGAGAGTATGGAGTGACATGATCCTAACATATAAAATACTGCGGGTGAAAATCACCCTCTCCGCGGTTTGATAAAAGTCAGTTCCTTTGAGAATACACAGAGTAATTCAAGTTGCCTAGTTTTACCGCAATCAAGACTCGATTACAGACTTCATTTCTTCTAGGTGCGTATTTGCGTTATGTGGTATTCACTATCACAGGAAATTGTGAACGATCCTACGATTATTGATTTCAAATCGAAACTGGATGCTCATATCAAGGAGCACTCCACCATCGGCCCTGTATATTGACCCCATATGAACCCACACAAAACAAAAACACCACCATATAATTTTGGTTGAATCCTCTGTATTTTTATAGCTGTCATTCAATGGCACATGTAAAGCGATTGCGATTTTATTATCATACAATATTGATTCTTGATATACCACTCTTGTAGCGGTATTCGATAATACGAGCAAATTCGAATATTTCACGATTTTCATATATTGATTTTATCCGTGCAATGCTGTTAATACTCCTCAATTCCACAAACGTAATTTACGCCATCAGAAAGATCTTATTTTCCCTCATCGACTCGTTATATTTTTAACATCGTTTGATCAACTAGCGAAACGTATCGCAGGATTTACTTCCTAATATCCCTTTATTTATGATCACCGCTTTTTTGTCACGCTCATGATATTGATCAATTATCGCTCGACAGAACCACTGTTTGCGCACAAATCACTTAACAGTGCTGCACATAACCCTGACTGGATAACCCGGAAAGAAAAGAAAGCGTTTCGGCGTCATGTGTACGGTTAGCATTATTAGCATAATATATCGCCATCCGGTCACAACAGAAGCTCAAACAAAAGGGTATTATAATTATTAAATTTTCTCGCATTTGTCACCTAAATCATTCAAATTGCGAGATCTAATTAATTGAATCTCTGCGTTGGAGACAGCACTATGAAACAGAACAGTCCATATTACTGATATGAAGTTGGATAACGATATTTCCAAAGCATATATTAAGTGAATCCATTATTCCGCGAAACCAAAAAAACTAGAACTTAAATGAGTTTATTGCAAATAATTTCTATTATTTTGATCCAGTTCGAGATTTTCATTGATCTAAAGATTTCAACAACATTTTCTTACCTATTGGGTGGTCTCGCTGTTATGTAATATAAGGTCAGCTTTCCAGACGTTGAAAATATGAGCCAAGTTTTCAAAATGACGCTCAATTTCAAAACAAGCATATACTTTACAAATTTATGTTTATGTTTCTTTCACGCTGAATGGAGATCTTCCCGGAATAGAACTCACATTGTAACTAGAAATATATTGAAAATATATCACAAAATCCATGAAATTCCAATAAGTATTCCGTCAACGTTTTAACTATTTCAAAAATACGAGTTTAGCGGTAAGCCTTATATTACTATATTATTAGGCCTTCTTTGCGCACAGTACAAGGTAATTCAAGGTTTTCAATGGTCTAAACAGCAAATAGCTTAACAACAACCATAGAATGGTAAAAATTGGAATTTAATTGTATAATTAACATTAAAAAGTAGATAAAGCAGTATATAAGTGTTCGGGGAACGAATAATGCAATAGAAATTCGTCTAATTACGTTTTAAATTCATGCAAAGTAGCGGAGTGAGTAAGGGTTGAAGGTAAACTGTTGCATTTAAAACAGACACGGATAGAGTATAAATACTTTCTACAGTTCAGGCGGGAATGTGGTACGAACAGCACATATTCATGGGTCGGATTATTTATCGCTTCCCTTCCCGTGAATAAATCCTGTAAGGGATGTTCCGAGGTATGGAATGTTTTGTAAAGAAAGATAACGTTCCTCTGATTCGACGATAGAGAACAATTTCCGGTACTTCATCGACATAAACCTGAAAAATGACCGGACCAAGGACTGAAACTTTAGAAACTATGCTAGTTGTTGCTATTGGTTTTGATGATGCACCATCAACACGGACCTAGATAGTGCGATTTTTTAGGTAGTCACTCAGCCAATTCAACAACTTTCTTTTGATAACCTGCATTTCAAGCTTCTGCAGTAGTAGGATATGGTCAACACGATCGAATGCATTTTAGATATCCAAGTAGCAGGCGTTTATTTCTTGCCCTTTATCTGCCGATTTTATCTAATCTGCTAGCGTTATCATTAAATTAGACAAACAGGAATAATTTCGTCTGAATCCATGCTGGTTCCTCGAACGCAACTCATTATTCTGGGAGTGTTTCAATAGATCGTCAACAATGAGTCGCTAAAGAAATTTTAAAATCACAGGTAACAGAGTATCGTGTCGGTAATTAGAAACATCGGAGCGATTTTCACCTTTATAAATAGGAGAAAATATTCCTCGTTTCCGATCTGTAGAAGGCACTCCACATGCCAGTGTTTGCTCTAACAAGTATGTATATAGTATGTATAGGAAACTCGCACATTGCTTCAAAATAACAGGGTTATTCCGTATGCCCCAGGAGACTTTCCGGTTTTAAGATTAAATAAGCCTGGAAGGACGCGTTTTGAAGTGACATTCATTTCACTGATGGTAACCGTTTTTGCTATTGTTTGATTTGGGAAGTTTATTACATGTTCTCTCGGCTTGAATACAAATGAATATAACGTGGCTAATGCTTCAGCAGTTTCTGCTGGAGTTGTTGTTGGTCCAGCTGATGTTTTCAGAGACGCAACTCTCAGGTTTCACCTTAGCTTGTTCGTTAACCATGCGATACAGAATTTTCAGGGTTCGCTCCATCATGCGTGATATCAATCCTTGGAATCACAACTTGTCTTGGATGACAAACTTGTTTAATTTGTTCCGCAGTTAACTGGATGTTTACCAGGTCTCTGATGATGGGTTTTGCCGATGGTGTCGCCAAGCAATGTTTTCCAACGTTAACCACTTACGAGTTCTGCTTCTTAGTTTTTTCTTGATTTCCTGAGGACAAAATTGGGAGCTCACTTCGATTGAACTTTTGAGATTAGATATTAGCCATATATTTTTCGCCGATTGCTATGCTCAAATATTCCAGCGATCAAACCAAAATCTGCGAATTATTTCGCCAACTAATATTTTATTCAGAACCCTCGGTAGAAAAGGCGCTGAAATAATCATTAGAAATGTGCAGTCAACCTTTGGACAAGGGATGGTTATGGACGTGCATAATGTTGTACATCAGTATGAGGTCACCTCTCAGTCGACCACAGCGAAAGTCGAAAAGATTGAGACTCCTCAAACGTTCTTCATATGGTTTAGCAGCTAGTCCGGATACAAGCTTTTTGGTTTGGTGGTAAATACGCTGCAGAAGATTGATGTCTTTCTGAATCCAGGGTGACCAAGCCTGAACAGCGTACTCCATTGCTGGTCTCAGATAGGTGTTCATGATACGGGGCAGCGACTGATTCGTGAATCTGCTGAAAATTCGTTTTAATAACGCCAATACTTGTGACGCCTTTTTTGTATACTGAACCCTGGGGCACACTGCTCGTAATTTTAAATGATTTTGATAAGGCGCCGTCAAATCTGACTTGGGCACTCCTGTCGCGTAAATAGTTTTCTAGACAAGCAAGAAGTATTCCTGTTATCTCGTGCAATTCTGGATTAAAATACTATGATTCACGCTGTCGAAAGCCTTTGACATATCTACAAAGCATGGAGTAACCATTGTCCATACATTCAGTCTATTCGTTTGAGATGCGCAAGGAATTAGATAGACATGAGTGATATTTCCTGAAACCGTGCTGTTCAGTCGTGAGCAGTCTATTGGTTTATAGGTGATAGGTGATCTTTTCCGCTACTAAATTCTCTAGCACTTTCGAAATTACTGGCAACAACGTAACCGGTCTATAGTTTGCAGCGTCTGATCGATCCCCGCCCTTGTAGTGTAATGATGGTGTAATGATGCCAGATTTCTATTCCGCGGTAACGCTACTGTTTTCGAGCGAAATTTGGAATAAGGTGCTGTGTGGACCACACAATGAGGATGCACATCGTTTGAGGATAAAAGGAGTGATTCCATCTGCTTCTGGTGAATTTCTGGTATACAGACGAACCAGTTTGAGCTTGATACACTCATTGTTTATTGAGATTTTACTTAGTATTTCGTCGGAAAATCCGATCGAATGCGACGTATGATGCACTGATTCCATGTGACTAAACACTTTGCAGTAGTAACCTGCAAGAACTTCGGCAGCCTCAAACGCAGTCATAGTTAGAACATGAGGTGTGCGTAGTGCTGAAATTCCTGGCTTAATTTTTGATGTGGTGTTAAAAATCTGGTACAGGACTTTGTGGTTCCGCTACATTATGGTCAGTAGTCTTACCTGATGAGACTGCTTGTCCTCGGTGATAAGAGAGGTGACAATGTTCCTCAACAGACGATATGTTTCCCAATTATCTGGCATCAGATTCTGGACATAGTTTCTCCATGCATCGTTGCGTATCTTAATCCACTTCCTTATGCGGTTTCTCAATGTGGAGGTTAATCGTTTTTTCGTTGTTTTTAGCACAAATCTAGAATGTAGGTTTATTTATTACACAGCTTTTCTATGAAGTTTCAATGAGCCTGTGAACTTATTTGAATGTAAACATGGATAACCACAAGAAACGTTCGTGATCAACCAAAAGTTAGTTGTTTCGATGTACTCGCATGGTGTTGAGATTATACTTTGCCTTGGATTCATCGGATATGCTTGACGCGAATTCTTACTGCACTCTGTTTACCACTGTTTAAAAACAAGGGAGAAAACCGCTTAGATCGTGAGCACAAAAATTCAACGAACAAAATAGTAACAAACTTATCCTTCATAGATGGGATGTGATCCATACATATTATTTTTGTGAACTTTCTTTTTACGGTCGCTCGGAAGTAAGGAATGCCACACGGCTTATGGATGATGTATAATATCTTCGGGGGTTGAAAGGATAGAACTTGTGATCCGTGTGTAATATCACGTTGTATCTCCATAAACATGGATACAACTAGAGATTTTGTAATATATATACACGCCTCGAAAATAATACAAGGACGTAACCGAAATTCCAGTGTCTACCAACAATAGAAAATGTTACAACTACATGGTCAGCGGTCGTTATATGGTAGCCAGAATACGCGTTTGTGTATTCAAGCGAAATACTGCTGATATCCTGGTAAAATGTATGAATATCCCGTTAACAAGAAAGGGCCTGTGCTGATGTTCACAAAACTCGATTTCGTGCATTGAATTGCTTAATAGCTTGAATTAGCTGTACAGACGCACATGTTTATTGCAGCACACTACCGTAGAAGAAGTGTAAAAGTAACATACAGTACGTACTATACTGTACATGCTAAAACATTTTATGATTGGTTAATAATGGAAGGTCTTTGAAAAATATAGGTGTTGGTGATGGTTTATAATGCCTAAAAATTGAGTATGAATAAATATATGAAAACTTACAGTATGAAATTTGGGTTGTCGCAGTTGGTTCTGGAATGTAAACCTCGATGGATAACTTTAGTATCGGTTCAACTGTGCGGATCCCACATCCAATGTTTGGCAGTGCTAACAGTGACCTACTCGGATAAATTTGTTGAGTAAGGTTCCATTGTTTTGATTCATGCTGAATCACGTCTCACTGGATGACCGTGAGAGATCTGAAAACGGTTGTGTTGTTTGGAATCACGGGATACAAGCATCTTTGGAAGTGGTAATTCATATTGAGTTGAACGGTTACCTTTGAGTGCAAAATGAAGTCGAGAAATGTATATCCACGTTTCTGAGAACGTGTTTGACGTTCGTCACCTCGGAATGAACCGCATGGAAGGTGTTTTTCAAAATCACGCTCACTGATCATTGAGTGACATGGATGCCCAATGCAACAAAAATTGAATCTGTAGTCACGATCGAGGAAATACAACTCATCAGTGTGGATTAATATTCATTGTAGGGCATCCATTAATTGATCTTCAAAATCAGAATTTCAATAACGTCGCGTCATTCGAGGAATGGAACACTTCTGACCATTTAGAAATGAGGCCGGAGGCCATGTCATTGTAGCTCTCCGACAGCTACAGCATGTTCACAATAAACAACCGTTAATTATTGGGAACAAAGGTTTCAGATGGAACATGCAACACGATTATAATATCTGTCACCTAAAGCAATAGTCGCGAAATTTAAAAATATGGAATTTGCGCCCCAAGATATTCTCGTCATCTCATTCATAACGATCAAAAACGCTGCATTGCAAAAGTCAGTTATCAGGTAAAATGTCTCCAGGCATTTTTTTATCAAGACTGGACCACCTTAGTTACTCAGACGTCACTCAACCAATAGCAACCCACAGTGATCACCTCTTCATATGTCATTTGCCAATGATAATCAATCTACAGTAA
>JACCGJ010013492.1:0-94110 GCA_013407085.1 Atriophallophorus winterbourni
TCAGTTCAGTTCATTTGCACAGGACAGTAAGTGGCGAACGAGCCAATCGAGCGTCCAGAATTTCTTTCGGTGGAAAGCTGCGAAGAAGCACTTACCACTGCCAAAGGGTCAATTCTTTTTCTCCGTGTGGAACCTCTGATGGTCGTAGGACTAGGAGAATGTAGTTGGGGGAGCACCACGTTATAATCGATGCACTGCCAAAAGGTAATTTTCTTTTTTCTCTGTTTGCAATCTTCGATGATCGCGGTGCCAGGCGCTGTACCTGATAGTTATAGGACAGCAACACGCAATGATCAATGCTGGAAAAAAGAAAAGGCGGTTTTTCCTCACCTGCACGGTGAGAGGTCAGCTGATGGAGAATCAAGAATAAGACAATGCTCTAAAATTGCTACAATGAATAGCGAGCAAAATGGAGGACAACCTAAGCATGGTAATCATGGGATGTAATCAGAGAATAACTTACTTCAGTCACGGTCTTAACCCTGCTTGAAATTTGAGACGGAACTACAGGAGATAAATTCTTCAGGGAGCTTGTTCCAGAAGTTGACCACCCTAAAGCTGAAAAAGTTTTTCCTAGAATCTAGTCGACATCGTTCCCTAGCGAGCTTGAGTGCGTGTCCGCGAGTGCCCAGCTTAGGACTTAAGGTAAACATGTCATCTGGATTAACGCCGCTTAAGCCCTTTAAGATCTTAAAGTTTTCAATCAAATCACCTCTCAAACGACGACGCTTAAGAGAGAAAAGACCCAGAGCCCAAAGGCGATTAGCATAACTTTTCCCACGCTGACCCTCAATCATGCGTGTTGCTAGTCGCTGGACGCTTTCAAGTCGAATGATATCCTTCTGGTAGTGAGGACACTACGCCTGGACACAATATTCCAAATGCGGCCTGACTAACGCCTTGTAAAGTGCCAGGAACACGTCGGGACTTCTGATGGAAAGCACCGACTTCAACCGAAAGAGCACATTGCGTGCACGTTGCACTGCAACAGCGCATTGGTCCCCCTATTTGAAGTCAGCTCTAACTAGAACACCCAAGTCCTTAACCCGCTGTGTGGCGTCAACGCTAATAGAAGTACCTGATACCTGGACTGTAATCTTGTCGACCATAGCAGACAAGACTTGGCATTTATTGAGGTTCAGTGGGAGGTCCCACCGTATGGACCAGTCAATGACCCGCTCGAGGTCGTGCATCAGAGTATCTTCATTCGTTGAACACATGAACTTCAGGTAATCCGCGAAAATGAAGCACGGGCACGGACCCACGAACCAGAGGTGAGCGATAGCCTTTATTGCCTTCATAAGCGATCACGTTCACGAATATAACGATTAATGCTGGGAGACCACCAGGGTGGCCGCTGGTGCTTATTTATGCATTGCAGTGGAGCATGCAGGTCTTATGGCCCTTTAAGAAATTTCCAAATTCTGTCCCAGTTTTCAGTTACACTGGAATCACTCGAGAAAAGAAGGTAAGATTTTGATGACTGTAAAAGTAGTCCCCAATCAACACACTCAAAATTACGTCTAGGGCGCGCAAGATGTTTGTGAAAACGCAACACCGCTTCGAAGCCTAACATTACGTGGTTGCTTTTGCCAAGAGGGGGTAGAAACTTGGCATTCTTGACAGCTTCTAGCTGAGACGACAGCATCAAGTGAAGAGTGGATGGAGTGCATCCATCGCGAAACCTAGTGGGTTCGTTCACGTGCTGATGTAATTCATGATAGTGGATCCATCGAGAAAAGATGCGGATTGCTCAGTGATTACCCCTGAGGGAGTTGACCAGTCTATATCTGGGAGATTAAAATCACCTAGAATGACTACGCTTGGGGCTTATTGAAACAACCCGTCAAGCATTTTAAGCGGTTGAGTAATTTCTCGCAGGGTTGCACAGGGCGTGACGTAAACACAAGCAATCGCCAGTGCTGACTTGTAGCAAGTCAGGACACTAGTAACAACGTAGACATTTTCAATAGCGAGAGATAACACTAGGCCCGTATTGTACAGGCCATATTCAAGGGAAAGAGCCACGCCTTTGCCTCTTCTATCGCCAGGTCTATCACATCTGATGACAAGATACTGCTCGCTGATACTAGCTGGCACAACATCAACCTCAGACAGCCAGGTCTCAGACAGCGCTATAACCTTCGGGTGTAGCTCGGCTACACGAAGAGAAAGTTCAGTCCACTTATTACTTATGCTGCACACATTAGCGTACAACACAGTAGTACTGGATACGCGCGCTTCTAAGCTCAGTCGTGCTTTGCCCTCGGTCGAAGCACCCGGGAAAGCTGCATGTTTTTTGGCGTACTACTTAATGAAGAAGAAGCAATATCGTGTGCATCTTGCACGACGGTAATGGAACGTTGCCTAACTATTAAGCCCTCATTTATAACATGGGAGCTGCCACTAGAAAGGCTTGACTGACTTCCTACGCCATTCAAGCTAATGGAACGTTGCCTGACTATTGAGTCCTTCTTTATGACATGGGAGTTTCACAGGGCTGTAAGTGGTTAAAAACCAATCACGCGCCCAGATTTCCTTCAAAAGCATGCGGTTGGGCACCCGGCACTTCAGTATTCAGTATAAAGTTCGTACGTTTCATACGTTCTTGTTTTCAGATGTCTGGAAAGTAAGTTAGGGGTTCTCTTCACCAACACGGTAGTTCAGTTTAGTTCAGTTCAGTTTCCACAGGACTGTATGTGGCTAACGAGCCAATCGAGCGTCCAGATTTCTTTCGGTGGGATGCCACAGAAAAGCGTTCACTACTTCAAACAATATCTTCACAAATATCTTCTGGTATGAGAGTTATCTGGAATGCAACAGAAAATCTCTCCCTACCTATTTTTGCGTTCCAAAGACAACATGAGGATCATACTAACTAATTCCTTACGGATAAAAATCAGGAAATAATGAAGGCCACACAGAGTCAAGTCCATTCTTTAAACCCCCTACCGAAGTGGAACAAACAACTTCTTTAGGAAGTCGATTCCAGTAATTTACTACCCTTTTCACTAAAGAAGAACTTACGAACATTGGACCTGACATGTCGCTTGTCCAGTTTAAATGGGTGGCATCAAGTACCTACACTTGGCGCCAGAGCGTACAATTCACTGGGATGAATAGTACTGAAACCTGACATGATTTGGAAGGTTTCAATCAGGTCCCTACGTAGTTTACTCCTTTTGAGTGAGAAGAGCTCTAGACTCATCAATCGTTCCTCATACGACCTACCCGATTGCCCTACAATCATACGAGTAGCTAAACGTTAAACACCTTCCAGCTTAGCAATATCTTTGTCCGAATAAGGTGACCATACTTGAACGCAATACTTGAGATGTGGTCTCACGACCGCTTTGTATAATGGTACGAAAACCTCTGGGGACCTGCAGGATAAAACTGATCGAAGGCGAAAAAGCTCTCTCCTAGCGCGTTTTGCAGCGGCTGCGCATTGATCGGACCATTTAAAGTCCCCTGAAACTTATATACCTAAGTCACGAACTTTCGGCACCCCATTTATCTCAAGTATACCATCTGGTCCAGCAACCTCTAGCTTCTCAATGACTTTAGACAAGAGATAGCTTTTAGTGGAGTTAACTGGTAGATGCCATGTAGCAGACCACTTGATGACCTTTTCTATATCCTCAAGAAGATCCTGTTCATCCAGTGATCCGATAATCTTGACATCATCTGCAAAAATATAGCAGAGACACTTAAGCCGCGCTGCCAAATCATCGATGAAGATGAGGAAAAGTAGCGGTCCGAGTACGG
This sequence comes from Atriophallophorus winterbourni, assembly GCA_013407085.1. Taxonomy (NCBI): domain Eukaryota; kingdom Metazoa; phylum Platyhelminthes; class Trematoda; order Plagiorchiida; family Microphallidae; genus Atriophallophorus; species Atriophallophorus winterbourni. The sequence continues at coordinate 3,769 of JACCGJ010013492.1, forward strand.
AACCCTGTGGGACTCCACTAACAACACTGAGTGGTCATCTATTGTGGAAACAATTCAATAATATGCGTGAACAATGTATGATCTATGAAATCACTAGCCTAGTCGAGGCAAAGTAAAAGTCATAGACTGCATGTTAACTAAATTGCTGTCAGGTTGCCCAAGACTAGACGGATATGAGATAAAAATGTAACAAATCGTTTTTTTTGTTTTTTTTAAGTTTTTATTAGACAATGTGCGGAAATATGATACGACATTTAGCGTCTAATTCCCTTTTAAAGTTCAAAATATTTAGAAGTTGACAACAGAAGTTGACAACATGGTGTCTGAAAAAGTGCTCACGCACCAGCAACCTGGGCCTACTATTAAGAATTCTCCTAGAATTACCCCTTGTAGACGCTTTATGGGCAAGTGTAAGGCATTCATAAATATTATCACCCATAAGATTATTTTAGAATCTTGAAACAGTTCAGTTCAGTTTAGTTGTACAGAACAGTAAGTGACTAACGAGCCAATCGAGTCTCCAGAATTCCTTTTGCTGGATAGCTGCAGAGAAGCAACCAGCACTTGCAAAACGTTTTTCTTATTTTGCGTTGGATATCCTTCATGATTGGAAGCAAATCGTTATAAATAAATTTCTCTGTACCAATATGGTAAGAAGAAGAGTTACGTATTCAAGAACAAAACTCCATGCATTTACTTTATTTACCAGATAACGGTGAAAATGGAGAACTACCTAATCTTACATAGCAATTAGAGGGCGTATTCAGGAAAAAGCTTGCCCCAGATGCGGTCCAAACCATCAATAAAACTCGCGACACAACTGCAGGTTATAATTCTTCTGGAAGCCGGTTCCATTAATTTACCACCATTAGGCTGGAAACGTTTTTCTTGGAGTCTAATCTACATCGCTCCTTAGCAAGTTTGAGTGAATGTCCGCGGGTGCCCAGCTTAATACAAAGAAGTCGTTCATAATAACGCCGCCTAACCTCTTAAAGATCTTGAAGGTTTCAACCTCTCAAGCGACGGCGCGTGAGTGAGAGAAGAGCTGGGGACTTCAGCCTAACAGCTTAAGGTTTCCCTCGCTGACCCTTAATCGAGCGAGTTTCGAGACGCTATACACTTTCGAGTCGAACGGTGTCCTTCTGGTAGTAAGGGCACCATGCCAGGACTTATTATTCTAAATGCGGCTAAACTACTGCGTTGTAAAGAGGCTGCCATTCATTGGGTCCTCTGCTTGATTGCGCAGATCTCAGCCAAAAGAGCACTTTGCGAGCACTTTGAGCTGCAGCGGCACATTTGTCCTACCATTTAAAGTCATTCATATCCAGTAATCCCAAATCCGTAACACGCTGTGTAGCGGTAACACTGAGAGAATTTTCCAACACCTGAAATGAAATCTTATCAACAAGTGCTGACAAAAAATCACTCATATTAAGGTTCATTGGGAGGTCTCACTGGTATGATAAGTTCATGACCGTCCTTCATTACACAGGTTATTTTCAGTTACGTCTGGGAAGAAACGAAAAATGTTTCTCTTCACCAAGCCGGTAAGAGTTTGGCTAACACAAAATTTGTGCGTAAATTTAAAACGTGTCATTATATAATTGGATTATTTGTTCAGTTTTTATTTTGCATTTTTTAATCGTAGTCAAAAGCCTATAAGATAAATAATGGCAAATATTTTCATGTTAACTCTATGGACAAGCTACATGCATAATCAGGGAAAGAAGTCATGGAAACGCTCATGGCGCGTTGCATCTGAACCTCGTTCGAACGCGACTACCGATGTGCTGGCGATTAGTTTCTCAATCAAGTTATTTCAAAAGCTCACTGATCTTTCACTGAAAAGGTTTTGTCTAAAAAAACACGATCATGATTTTTTCGCAAACTTCGTTGTATTTGAAGGGTAGCCCGTTCGAGAGAACAGGTTTGACGACCCTCGCCACCTAGGCATTTCAGGATTTTGAAGATTTCTATTGGGTAACCCCGTAGATGAAGTAGTAAGAAGAGGCATAAAGAAATCAGATGTTTTTATTAGGGTTTCTTAGACTTACCTTCAAAATCTTCAGTAACCAGACGTTAAACACCTTCTGCCAGGAGTTTATGTTGAAGTTGCAACAAGCTGATGGTGGATAATAGACATTCACGCAAACAGGTTTCATCCGCTGGGATCCGATAATTCGTTATGGAGTATAAAAATCGAATGTTTAGGAAAATTTTGTTTATGGGTATTGAAAATTCAGGTAAAATTTCTGTTCACCAGCAGGGCATGAGTTCATCGGTTCAAGTAACAATGTAAATATATAAAAAAGTTGCGCAATTGTGTAAGGGTAGTACGACCAACTCGTTCAAAAACATAAGCCCACACTCATGTAGACTGAGTTCGAACACTTGAACATCATTTGTATGCATTTCCATCACACACCCTACGACGGGATTCGTGCAGTTAGAACTCATCAGGAAGGGAGAGTAGGATCAGGATCTGCCTGTGCTTAAAACAGTGAAAGAATGGTACGCAAGTTGCGCTTGTAAACCAATGTTGAATGAGTTTGGTACGACCAACCTGTTAAATGACATGAGCTCACGCTCATGTAGACTGGGCTCGAAGCCACAACAATGGAGAAAAGCTCATTTGCATGTATTTCCATCACAAACACACCACTACTGATTTCATGTTGTTTGCACTCATCGGGTAAGGACAGTAAGACCAGGATTGCCTGTGATTGAAACAGTGGAAGAATTGTGCGCAATTTGCGCTTGTAAGCCAATGTTGGATAAGTTTGGTACGACCTACATATCAAACCACATTTGCTAATACACAAGTCGATGGGGTAAAACCCATAACCGTAAACAACAATTCTTATTTGCATGCATTTCCATCACATACACACCCCACGACCGGTTTGGTGCTGTGTCATACATGCGCATCTTTTCTAACATTCTTTCACTGTTTCAAGCACATGAGATCCTTATCCTACTGTTTCAACCTGATGAGTGCAAACAGCATGAAACTGGTCGTTGGTGTGCGTGTTTGTGATGTAAATGCATACAAAATAACTTTTGGTCCATGATAGTGGGTTCAAACCCAGCCTACATAAGTTTAGGCTCATGTGATTGGATTGGTTGGTCGACCAACGTTACCCAACAGTGGCAAACAAGCGCTAATTGTTAACCATTCTTTCATTGTTTTGAGCGCATGCGGATCCAGGTACCAGTGTCTCTGGCTGATGAGTGCAAACAGCACGAAACAAGTCGTAGGGTGTGTGAGAGAAATGCATAAAAATAAGGTTTAATATAAATGCATGTTTTATTAGCTTTTATATTGCTAGTAAATATTTCGAAATAGGCTATCGGTGATCGTCTAATTCATTCCGAAAGCGAAACACTTGCTTAACGCAAATATGACGCAATATATGGCTAAGGAATTTCTTTTTTCCACTATTTTAACATTGAAGTTTCATTGTACATGTCAACCTGTGATTTTAAAATCTTTTTCCATTCTGATACTGTTATATAACATGAAACCATTAAACTATCAGTGAACCTATTGCAGCAATTGAACACACGTTTGTTTGCGACTACTCATCCGTGCCAAGCCCATCGAACTATTCACAAATTTGATCACGGCGGTCCATAATGGAAGCACTGGACTAGAGTTTCGCTCTTATTTAAGCTCATCAGCAGTGCATATCCTCCGCTTCGGGTGGGACTCGAACCTCCGACCATCACAATTGTAGTCCCATGCCTCAACGACTTGGGCTACCGTCCACCGTTTGACCGATCGCAATTAAGCGTTTATGAACTGTTATACAGATTGACACATTTGAGTACCGTATTTTTCGGACTATAAGGCGCACATAAAAACACTAATTTGTACGAAAAATCGAAAGTGAGCCTTATATTCCGGTGCGCCTTATGTATGTTCACACTGTGAACATACACTATTCATACATAAGGCGCATGGGAATATAAGGCTCACTGCCGATTTTTCGTACAAATTAGTGTTTTTATGTGCGCCTTATAGTCCGAAAAATACGGTAGCTTTGTTTGCCAGACCATTTTAGAAGGGGCCAGCAACATCTCTTGTGGTCGCCCAACCGAACAGATCTTCGTGTCAGTTCTTCCCATCGGATACAGTGTAACCTAACACTGATTAGACCTTATGAACACTGTTGTTTAAGCAAATTTCGGAGAATTTGTTATATGACATGTTATATAACATGAAAACATTAAACTATCAGTGAACCTATTGCAGCAATTGAACACACGTTTCTTTGCGACTACTCATCCGTGCCAAGCCCATCGAACTATTCACAAATTTGATCACGACGGTCCATAATGGAAGCACTGGACTCAAGTTTCGCTCTTATTTAGGCTCATCATCAGTGCATATCCTCCGCTTTAGGTGGGGCTCGAAACCCCGACCATCACAAGTGTAGTCCCATGCCTTAACGACTTAGGCTACCGTCCACCGTTTGACCGATCGTAATTAAGCGTTTATGAACTGTTCTCCAGACGTGTGTCATCGAAGTGAACACTTATCTCAAAAATGGGTATCGATTTTAGAAGCTTCATACATTTTCCACGTGCTTCCGTGCCTCTCCACCGCCGCACATTCAGTGTGGACAGAGCGAAGTCATTGAGTCTGGTCTCATAGGTTTCCCTGTCTGACCCTTAAATATCATAGTCGCGAAGCGCTGCGGATCTTAGAATATTAAAGTCAGAATAACTCTTGAACTTACGTAAACTGTAAGATCGTTTACAAAGTTGCGAAAGTTTATTGTGCCTAGCAATTAGCCTCTAGGCAATTCGCACAATATCACCGGTTGATTAGAACGTACCTACGTTTAACTGAGTCAAAGTTCTCTTGAAAATCTAGGTAGCGTTTTTCAACAATTTTCCTTAGTAGAACCGCAATGTCTCTTCATTAACAAAGCTCTAAACGTTCGTTGAGCAGAATATTTCTTGGCATCACATAGTGAAGAATTAGCTAACGGATACTTAAAATCTTAGTGTCAAATGATTTTTTACCTAACACTTGAAAAGAGTTCCGTATTTCGGTATATGAAAACTGTGACCTTTTTAAATAGCAGCATGGTAATGTTGCTGCAAAACATTTGCTGACGACAGGAATTCACTTCGTCGCGAGGGTTGTACAAAACTTTATATATTTATGTCTTGTTGTACAAAGTATCTACCTTGATTATTATTATATAGTGTCTAGGTCAAATGAATTAAATTTATCCAGTTTTGACGGATTTTCGGTGACAATTTACAAATAATTTTCAAAAGAGCTGAATAGACTTGTAATACAACCGATAGTTTTTAAATGGTTACCTGGATTGCGTCGATAAAAACTGCATTAGAACTTATGCAAAGCATCGGCTTACCCTGTGCATCTTAAACCGTTAGGCCATCTTCAACCTTCTAATGTGCCTATTCCATCTCTCAAAGATCGCTTGCATTAAACTTAGACATTAAAAATTAACCTGGTATTTCGTAGCAAGTCCGAATTCAAAATCTCATCTATCTCTCCTTTGCCACGCAACATATTAATTTCCGGTTCGTATACGCTGCAGTAGAGATCCGTGAGTTTCTGAGAATATGAAGTCTCTTCAACTCTGGTCACGAGCTCTGGTAGCTTTGGAATAGACGCGCACTACTAGGAAGGATTTTAGTGGTTTAGTAAAATATTCTTACAATTGGTAATAAACCCCCTCATAACATTCTTGCTGAGTTTCATTTATTCTGGTGATATTTATCATACAGTAGTTCCTGGTTGCTGACGATTTCATTGTTTAAAAAAATTATTAATTTTAAAGAGGAAGTCCACATCGCTTCAATTACAAACTACCCATGATACAGTACATCAGGTTTGGTGCTTGAAAAAGATGACCACATATTGGTGATATTTCAGTATTTAATTTTGTTGAGAGCCTGTGCTGTTTTAACGGGATTTTTCTTTACATTTTTTACTTGATGTTGGCAAAAATCGGTAAAGCGCATCCAGTTTGTAAGTTCGGATGTTGTGTGCAAAAGTATACATTTGTCAATTGTAGAAATTTTAGGTTCATGATCTAGAAACACGTTGCGATACTGCATTCAAAAATCGTTGTTAATTAATTAATCTCCAATTAACAATGGTTTTTAATTTAAACGAGTCACATATGTTAGATTACAAATGTTGACTGACAGAACTGTAATCGAAATATAAGTAGTATCAAAGACAGAACGAAGTTTTTGAATTTATCAAGATCAGCGCAGCATTGCTTGCGCTCAGTTATTTTTGAATTGCATAGGCATATTCGTTTAAATAATTTCCAAGTACCTTAATTTCCAAGTATCTTATAAGATATCTTAGGCATACTAGATAAAACGATATACAAAAATGTTCAAAACGTCAAACAAATAAACAAAAGGGGGCGTCACCAAAGTTGTAAACAGGGATTGACTGTCGAATGTTCAATTTCACGACGATCGGGAAGTTCTTCGCCAATTTCTGCTCAATATAGCATCAATTTCGTTTCTGTCTCAAGTTATATTTTTTCAATTGGATTCGCGTCACAACCTGTCTTCTGAATGCTATAGTATTTGTCTCAACCGGAGAAGACGCAAATAGTGGTGTTGCTTGAACGAATGATGCTGTTGAAGGCTGGCATCATGCAATACAGTCACTCTCTTCTCACCTACATCCCACCATGTAGACATTTCCTAACGGTTTGCGAAGGGATTGCCGACAGCATACGGCCTCTGTTCTTTAAGCAAGTGCAAAGTTTCATATCAAACAGAAGAAGAAGTATGCTCAGATATGAGCCAGGACATCTCGTGCAATTCAGCGATATTCAACTACGGAAAGATTGACGTTTTTAACATATTCCCTCCTAAATATATTTTTTTGAACGTATTCTGCAAGTTATTAATTTAGGGATTACGTGTCTGGTGATTAAGTGACCGGCAAACCACCAGAATAACTTGGGTGAATTGATGAAACTCTGCACTGTGTTGAATCTAAAATCGATCTACCCGGTTTCGTCGGTAATATTTAATATTTAATATTCAAAAAGACTGAGAATGTATTGCGACTTCAGAAAGATTGGACAAAACCACACAAATACATTAATTGTTCAACTTTCTTCAAGATTTTATGAACCAAAATGTTACCTTTTCGTCCGATGATGGCGAACAATAAGAAAACAGTTGTGAAATGTGGTTGCATTGCGATGTGAGAAGAAATATAAATCTGGCGTTTAAAGCGTTTTACGTGCATGACATGAAATCACTAAGTGATTTGGTACTTAATCATCGTAGTCTTTTGTAAGAACCCTATTTAACAATGGCTCGGAAATGTTATAACATTTTTCATCTATTTAATTTTGTCTGAATCTGATCATAGCCATCAATGTTGTCTAACGTAAAGACAGCAGAAATGTTGCTCACTTCAGCCACGCGGGCTTAATAGACTCATTGGTCTCTGTTGCATTAACCGATCAATTATAGCAAGTCATTAAATAGCTCAGCCAAATAATATATAGAAGATCTTCATTCTCAAACAACCAGAAGGATGGTAAAATTTACAACATTTTTGATATATTTCCAGATTCAGCACTTATATTACTATAGTTTTAGGTATGAACCGACGAAAGCTTGTCTCGCCATTCAATATAAATTCTTCTAATTAAATAGCAGTAAAATAAACTCTCAAGATTCGGCCAGATGTCGGAAACGGTTCCACTAAATTTTATTGTAAATTCCCATATTTTCAGGGAAACATTTGACGAAAGCGAATGAATCCATTTTCGTATTTCTCATCATGGTTTACAAGATTATGAAAATAGTAATGGATCTGCTCAACATCAACCAATTAACAAAAATCAATGTCATGTGTTGTTACTTAAAATTAGTGGATATGGATGTTGGCCATAGTAAGGAAAGACCACGGACTTGTCGATTTTGGATGCATAAGCTTGGTCGTCTCAGCTGTTTGCTGTTTCATTCGCCAATTCTTTGAGAAAGGCTGCGAGGTATCGTAGAAACGACCGAGAACGCCTTTCCAGGCTTTTACTTGTTGACGTATCTTTTAGATGAGCTAGAATTGAACTGTTCACTTTCTTAGAACAGCCTTTGCTTAACCTACAAGTTTTGTTTTCGAACATTCGTTGTACTGGTTTTTAAGGTATCTTGCTCCAAAAGAACAGGTGAATCAATAAATACACATTCAGTTTGCGTGACGTGACAACGGGTATTTAAGCTGCTGTCCGACTGCCGGTTTGCTGGTAAAGATTATTCCAACTTTTCCAGGGGTGAAGGTTCTGTTTAATATTTGTTCGAGGTGCCTTCTGAGGTGCCTTCTTTGAATTGAACCCAAAGATATTATATACGGTAATGTTCGTGCAGATATACGTTTTGTAATTTGGCGTATATATCGTTAAATAAAGCATAATCAGATATATTTCTATTTTCGTACGCATGTATTGTGAAGCTTAACGAGAAATACCTGAAATGAATTCATTCGCGTTCACCAATGAACAACCAAATTTTGCAAAAAGTGTAGAAAACTACTTCCAGTATAAATAAGCGGATCTGTAAAACTCTTTCTCGAATTCTGTAAGACGAATCTTCATGTTCCGGAATGTAATGATCTCTTCACATTATTTCTGACAAAAGAAAAACAACAGACCCCCAAACTCAGAATCATAACTGTATATATCTGTAGCTTTAACATAACCGTTCAATGATGCCTAAATTTAAAGATAAATCTTTCATAAAACATTTAGCCCCTTCCATGGTATTTCACTTTTTGACTCCCCAATTTACCTCAATTATTCAATACAGAATTTTTCACACTACTGTATAAATTTAGCAATGGACAATATCGAGGCCTACGCAATGAAACTTGGTCGAATCATTTATTTAATTTACTCGCTAATAAATCTAATTTTGAAGGTGTTCTGATCACAAGATTTTGGCTGATATGCAGAAGATAATCCTTCACCGCAACACAAGAACAACAAGCGCCAAAAAGTTCATCCACGTCTCTCGCGAACCCATAATAATCTGGGTATTGGAAGGATTCCATTAGAACTTTTCATCTTTATCAGCATGAAAAGAATGAGAAATGTCAGTCACTGTCGAACGATATGCAACTTTTTAATGTCGGTTAAAGTATCCCAGATTGGTGAGGGCTTGAAACGAATAACTTGATACTAAATCATGTGACCAAGCAGATCGAAGTGACAATCGGACATACAGGTTGAGTACAAAGCTGTGAGAACGAGATTGGCCTATATAAGAGGGACCTGTGTTGAATTCTTTGTTATATAAACACGTTTAAACAAGTTGCGTTATCTCGTATTGTTGGATTCTGAGGTTAACGTGATTAGCTCTGGGGTGAATCTAGACACAATCTTCAACTGGGAATGAAACGCTTGAAGTGGCGTGGCTAATGTTGCATCGAGTATCCCTGAAACTTGTGTAATTTAACGTAATTCAAAGTAATTCAAAGTTTTAATAGTCCAAAAAGCAAACACTTTACAGTAACCACAGATTAAAAATATAGGGAATTCATAAAAAAACAACACATGTTTTATACATATGTTATGTTTTGTTATGTTATGTTATGTTATGTTTTTGTTATGTTATTATATGTTTTATACATATACATGGAAAGTCAGCACGTGTATTCAGGTGCAAGGTTGGATTTGGTCAGCATATACTTATCAAGTTCAGCCTTGAACATGTTCAGGCTTGTTGCGCAAATGATATGTGGGGGCAGAGAGTTCCATATAAAACAAACTCGGACAGCAAAGAAAAACCTTCGACAATTTGATCTGAAGTGTTAAATAATTAACTTGTATTCCTGTGATCTGCTACAACGTGCTTCTTGCCGATGAAACAGGTGTTCAAGTGGGTGATCCACTGTATGCAAAATGTTGAACAGCAGGATCAAGTCACCCCTGAGACGACGGTACGAAAAGTCAAAGAGGTTCAGAGTTGCAATCCGCTCCTCGTATGGCCTGTTGTATAGCACGGTCACTAGTTTTGTAGCGCGATGGTATACCCGTTGCAGCGAGTTCATGTCCTTTTGTAACCATGGGGACCGTGCTCGAACAGGATACTGCATTATTGGTCTGATATAGGTGTTAAATATACGTGGGAGTATCTGCTTTGAGAAACGACCAAAGATCCTTCTGAGCAATGCTAAGCTTTGGCAGGACTTTTTGTATACAACAGAACACTGCCGTGAAGATTTCAAGTTACTGCTAATCCACACACTTAGGTCTTCCTTTTCAGTAAGCCATGAAAGTTGTTGGGATCCCAGAGAGTATGTGTATTCGAATGATTTACCGACGTTTAACATTTTACATTTTTGGATGTTGAATGGTAAGCAGTTCCGCAAGGACTAATTATGAAGTGCTTCGAGATTTTTTGGAGAATTTGGCGATGTTCTTTGGTGCGTATGCTAGTCCAGACTTTGATGTCATCCGCAAATCAAATGATTTTGCTGCGTACGATTTCGGGTATATCGTTCGCGTACACGAGGAAGAGTATTGGCCCCCTAGACTGAACCTTGAGGTACGCCACTTGTAACTTCTACTTTGCTGGGAAGTGCCCCATCAACCATAACCCTTATAACTCTACCAGTCAAGTAATCCTTTATCCATGCCAATAGCCTGCCACACACCCCGAGCTGCTCCAATTTTTTAGTAGTATGCTGTTGTTAACACGGTCAAAATCTTCAGACATGTCCAAGTAACAAGCATGGATAATGCATCCATCGTCCACGGCTCGAGTCCAATTATCAAGAGTTATGAGAAGATTGGTGATACATGAGTGTCTTGTCCTGAATCCGTGCTGTGCGATGGAAATCAGCCTTTTTTTCCAAATGTTTAATGAGTTCGTCAGCTACAAGTCGTTCGAGAACTTTAGAGAGCAATATGTAATACATAAGGGGGGGTTAGAACAGGGCATTGAACTAAACATACTCATCGGGCTTAGACGTGAAATATGAACAGGTTCAGATCTTATGCTGTCTACGGATAGTAATTCAAATGACCTTCGAATGGGTGCTTTTAAATTCTCAAAACTTCAAGAAATGACTGAAAGAGTGACTTTCGGCGCGAACTATTTTAGAGCTATAAAACAGGTCTCCTGTTACCGTGATCCGAATTATTTGGAAAGATTTTCGAATAAAGACATTTTTTGCTTGAGTATTCCATACGTGTCTGTTTCCTTTGGAATGCGGTGCCTCATATTATTATAAATATCGTTCCGAGCGTCGAGATAATTATTAAAACTTTGGACAGATAATTGTCGAAATACGATATGACTGTAGTCGTGTATCAACTTACGATTAGCATGCAACTCGACCATATGTTGCAGTACATGATTGTGAAATATTTCTTTTTCACCAATGAATGTTCACTATGCAGTGATATTTGTGAATCAAGTGCTTTTAGTCACCATAATTTCTTGAATTTTAATAATTATTTTCCAAGAAGATAGTGAAAACCCCCTTTGTTAATGTCAGTAACCATATAAATCACGAAATAATCCGAAATTATACTGAGACACTTTATTGTATTCATCCACAGTGTGTTAGTAATAATTAACGTAATCACCGAAGCACATAGTTGAGATTGTTCTCAAATGCGGAGAAAACAATTCGAGATCGTCTGGCACTTGGACGTCATAAATACTTTGGTGCAAAGCTCTACTTGATGAGGAGTAGAAATATTGGTAAAATCAGCGGATACTAAAATTCGAAATCCGGATTAGAGTTTAAAACTGGAATACAGGGTTTTGAGCATACAAACGAATCTTTCGTCAAAAAACATGCTCATGAATCGACAAATTGCAATGGTCTATAAATAAACATCTGTTTTCTCAATTAGAAATTTGATTCAAAACACAATTTTACAATATACTGATATTTTGGTGCTCCGGGAACGGTCAAACGTATTTGCAATTGAAAGCCTTTATCGCGTTGAACACAATAAACGTACGTTTGACCAAAGTAATGTGTTGCTCACATCCCCCGCACTTACACACCAATACCGGTTTCTGGCTGTTTGCCATCATCAGGTGGAGACAGTAAGATTAGGTTCAATGAGCCTTGAAACAGTGGATAAGCATAAATTTGTTTACGTTTGACGAATTTAAAAGATTTATAAGTTTCGTACAACGAACCTTATTTAATGGTGAGTTCAAAGGAATACTTTGTTAAAAACGTCAAACTATATTAGGTTGATGTATAGTAGTTGATGTATAGTACAGAATGTTTGCAGGATATTCGGAATTTCAATTGAGCTCAGTACTAATGGTTTTTTAAAAAGAGTTAGCATTGCCGAAATCTGTCCCAGATTGAAAATTTCCCCTTTCAGAAATTCAAGAAAGCTTCCCATAGCAAAACCTGATCAGCTTTGGGCAGTTATTTGACATTAAAGTGCATGTGAATTTGGCACTTGCAAAACTATTCATTCCACTCAATTTATTCGAAAGACCGCAATTCATTCTGCGGATTAATCAACTCATTTTCGATTGAAACAATGGAAATTAAAATTGATTTTGAAGTAACCAGTTTTACAACCTTTAGAAGTCAATGGATTCAAATATTTTACATCCAAGTAGGGCCAGGTTTAGGATCGATCTTATTTACAGCTAATTAACTAGATGTAGGAATCAAATTATTCATTACTTAAAAATAATCATATTTTGAAAACGATCAAAGTGTCTGTAGGATGAAATTTCAAGGAAAATAATTCCTCAATAATGCCGAACACAAGTTTTCACTCGTAAACGTTTCCCATCATGATGCCGCGTGCCATTTTGTTTAAATCAACATAACACACACTAGCGCTAACAACAACGTGAACGTCTGAAAAACCCACGTAGTGACGAACCACGATATATTACGTTCCAGATTACTGATCTCGAAGCTCTTTTCCTTTTCGGTAAATTGCATTGCTCTGATTTATATGGAACGAGCAATACGAGCGGGAACATTACGCGACAGAAAATTAATAATTGTTAGTGGTAACGCATCGCGAAGCATTCACAGGAATACGTAAGTCTATATTTCCTTACAGATTTTATTTATGCGTATTTCCAAACATTCTATTATACTCTTAGTATATGCATAGAATATTACGCTTTACATGCGGCTTACCACTGCAAATCTAACCACAACGTTAGCGCAAAATGTTTTTCGCTAGAACCATCTTCGAGATTTCGAGCATATTTATTGGTGCATAACAAGAGAAATACACACCAGCAAATGTTACAATGACCCCGTTGTTCACAGTCGATGAGTCAAATGTAAAGGAATAATTGTTTTGCAGCTCGAAGTTGAAATGTGACCCTGGCGTTTTTGCATCTGAAATTGAATTTGATAACGTTTCGTCACGATATGTGATTTGGAATGTTGATGGATTGTTAGAAACAAAATTTACGTAGAATCAGATCAAAATGTTCACACAAATAGCCAAATATGTATGTATGTATGTATGCGACTATGTATGTATGTATGTATGTATATACAATCACTTTGCATAACAACAAAAGTTTATGATCATAGCGTTAGAATGGAAACAGACTTGCATTAAATGGGTTTGGCAACCGCTTAGTCATTTAATGGTGAATTTTAGTAATAGGATCGTATGTTTTGAAAATTAATTCTGTATGGCTAATGATAACCAATGTAATCAGTTGACGGGCTGTCGGCAATCACTTACAAATTTCAATTATACCCATACTCATCTACACCCCCATGGGTAGGATCAAATCCTAGCGCAGAACCCAGATTTGGTGGGTTTCTATTTCTGTGAGGAGGATGTTTCGTCGCCATTTCAAACGTGGCCTGTTTCCCGATTCCATTTCCACTCGGGGATTTTTGAACCAGTGACTGTAAAATCAAAAATCATTGGTAAAACGTTTCAGCTGGAAATGCGAAAAACGGAATATGGAAACCAAAGTTATAAAATAAGGGAATATTTGTATTTATTTGCAAAAATTTCACAAAAATTTCGTGTTTATTGTTATTCTAAAGTCAGCAAAAACAAAACATTTATATTATGGAGTAAATTTTGAGAGCTTACACACATAAAAATTAAACATGTGAAGACATTTTCTACAATCATTTTTATTGAATCGCAACGATTATCAGCCGAATTTGATTTAGAACGTTAATAAAAGTAAGGCACTGTATTGTATATTGATAGCGGTTATAATTCGATCAATATATGGTTCACGTTAAACCAACGATATATATGAGTCAAATCCAAAATTTACAGATAGCATCTTTGAAAATATCGTTTAACGTGCAATAATATTCTGTGTCAATTGCATCTGAAAACAGACTCTTTGGCGCTGATTATTATACGCAACCTTATTTATTATAATTTTCTTAGTAAGTTAAAAAACGACTATGAATGTTGTATACAGAAACGATTTAACGTGCGGAACATTCAGCAAATGTGGAGCAAACACTTCGCTGCACAAAGATATAATCTCATCAATTTGTTTTTGGCCTCCTTCGGTCGGTATCGAAAATGGAGGTACATCACAATCGCTCGATTTTTTTAAGGACTAAACAGTCCGATTCGGGAGGAAGAATCTTTCATGCAGCACTCGCAGCGATAGGCAGTACTTTGCATAATGCCTCCAATGTGAGCAGTCAAGAGCAAGTTATCCCAGCTCGCGGGGCCAATGCCATATCACTTATGCAAACGTCCTCGTACCGCAAGTGCGGTCTGCCCTAATTTCAACTCACCTTAGAGTAGATCTTTCGGAATACGACCATTTTCCATTCTGTAGACGTGGCCCTCAAGTTAAACTGTCCGTATATTCTTCAAAACGAAACAATTATTACGTCTGATGAAAGTACCCTCTGGTGAGTCAAAATTGTGATGAGCATGCTGAACAGTTGATGAGTTTTACGGTAGTCACTTATCGTTGCAAGGTTTGATTTCACATCTGTGATATTGATGAAGTTAATCGGGAAACGTCTCATGAAGTGATGTTCTTTTTGTCGATATACTTCCTTACTGTCTTCATCCCAGTCACACTTATTTCTAACCAAAATGTGAATCAGGAGAATACGTTTTATCCCGTGAAATAATAAATTGATTTGAGCAGAGCGTCAGGACTCACCCTTTCTTCCTCTTTTTTCGGCGGATTTCGCAACAATAGAGTTAATGGCGCGTAAAGTAAACATATTATTGAGATGACCCACAGCATCCTAAAAGAGACAACAATTCAGTAAAATCCTATATATATATTTATATGACTTTATGCATAATTGAAATATGTTTCCAAATTCAGTTCCTATAAATAATTACTCGATGACCTAAAGATGTAGCCTAAAAGATCTACGATGAGTTATAATATAGTATAAACAATAATCAATCGTAGTCTTAAATTATATCCAGGCATGCTGATATGATATCCAGTCACGGTTCCATCTGGATTCAGCGGAAAAGTTCTTGGTAAGACCCATGTAATAGGCTATTACTGGTACTGCTTTATTAAACTTATAGTTTGGAAGCAAAATGTAGCATTTGAAAAAAGGTGCCATGATGCGTTTACACAGGATCAACCATTCATTGTATATACAATCACTGCATAACAACAACAATTTTTAATCATACGGAAACAGGCATGTATTGAATGAGTTTTTCAAAAAAGAACTCTGATGGGAATGCGATATGTTGTGGGGTATTGTGTGTTTAGTCGTGACTTGTTACAGTGGATCAGACGGTAAGAACAGCTTTTCATTGTTAACTATTATTCCTGGCGATGGAGGGATTTAATCCTATTCTAGACATAAACACATACACTTAACATAAAAACATAGACTGTTTCATCTTCAATAACTAAATATCGCAAACTAAAAGCCCAGTTAGTTTAAAATTAAATGAAAAAGTACAATAAGGAGATAGCTAGTCGGATGTAGACCAACATTGTCTATTTAGCCGCCTGATAAGATTTCAAATTTCCTGCTGTATGTGTGAACAAATTTCGTATCAAGTTGCGATATTGAATGCCACATAAATTCTTTCGTTTAGTCGTTTGTTTTCACTCTTTTATTTATGCCGTAATCCTGTGTTTCTCTGAAGCATTTGTTTCAACCTCAAATATTTGAATCAATTAATACTGTAAAAGGTAATTTGTAAGCGCTGATAATGCGGATTGCCAAGCTGGGCACAGACAATTTTCCGGACCTTAGCTCTTCAGTCATTCATCTACTCGTTGTGCAAGAAATGAAGCTCTCATACTTTGATAACGTTCTGATTTTGGATGTGTCGCTATACTGTTTCCGCATACAATAGTAAATTTGATTGTCTCCGCAAATAAATTACGTAGCATACTTCAGGGAATTTAGGAAAGTTTATTCACGCCACGCCTATTCGATATTAGTAAATATATTGCAATATTTAATGGACTGAAGAAAAATTGAAATATTTGAAAAACAGTCATATTTCTAATTGTGTTTGCGCATTTCAATGAAATTTCAGTATCTAAATCCTGCTTGAAAAAAACAGTCGATGTCAATCAAAATTGGATAGAAATTCAAATAAAAACCTGGTCACAGTAATGTGGTACAATTTACTATGCATTGAATAAGGAAAACTTAATAGAAAAACCAGTTTATTGATAGTATAATTGGAAGTCTAAGATGCACTTTATCTTGAATCATGTTTGACAGAAGAATGTATGATTTACCAATGCTGTTGAAGCCATCACAAACGAGTAATTCGCACAAACTTCACGTCTAATCTCCGGCTCGAGTTTCATATTACCATTTTTGTCATTAAATGTACATCTTACGTCATTGTAGATAGGTTCAATTTTATTGACATAAAACCAAAACCGTGGGTCTTGAAAAACAAACTAATTGATCCATGACATGATAGTGACGATTTAATTGAACCTTGTAGCTTACTGAACTTCCTTATGAGTGTTGGAGTGTTTGCTTAAACTTGTATGTTGTCAAGCGGAGTGATGAGAAAAGCTTTTTATGATGCATGACAGTGAAAGGCGCAAGGAAGCTGCCATGCTGATGTCGCTCTACTTGTTCACGAAACTTGTTTGAATGCATGTTCCATTCGAGATGTAGGCACTTCTTCCCAGTTTGTTTGTGATTACTCTTCTATAGAATCCGTAACTATTTAAGTCCCACCCTTCCTCATCTTTTAGAATTTTACTTTTTAATGGTTGTATGGCAGTTTAGCATTCGGTACGTGCGACCGGTGTAATGCTGTCTATGATGACGATGATTATGAAATTTTCAGACATGAACGTTTCATTGAGGTTTGTTCTATATCTAAACGTTTACCTTCAAGTTAATGAAAATATCATACGCCATAAAGATATTATGAGATGCAAGCACAGCAGTATGTTTAAACCAGAACTGCACGCTCAATTGCACATCATTTTCAAAACTCGACGTTTAGCGCGCCTGTCATGCATTTTACTCGAGTTTATATCAGACCCAAAATCAAATAATTTATAACAAGGTAAGACTCACCAGCTAAATCCTACCGTTTGCACCATCGCCCCGCTAAATATAGGACCTGGAAATAAAAAGAAGTAATATGAAATAAAATGTCTTATGGAAGTTCCGGCATCGAGAAGAAGATATAATTTGCGAAGATAGTTTGTGATGAATTGGTTAGAGCAGGTTTTTGGTAACGTTTCGCTTCTGAACAATGAAGCTTCGTCAGACCAAGGGTGTTGGTACTAACAGTGTTCACGTTTAAATGACATTTTCTTGACCAATCCTGAGTTCAATAAATTAAACAGGCGAGATCAAGACAATTGATCACACTCTAAATACTGTGTTCATCCCCAAAATTGTTTATTTTGTGTGCAGGTGCGAACAGCGTTTTCTGCACATTGCTTACGTAATCCATATGCACATTAGATGTTATCCATGTTAATTCTTATCCGTTGCAGAACGGAACGCCGGATTGTTAAGATATCCGCCACATTCACCTTGTTCACCGCATTCGCCCCAGCATTTGTTATTTCAACATCCTCATCGTGAAGTCTTTCCCTATAAGTGGAGTGTAATCGATGGGGATGTGAGCAACACATTACTTTGGTCTTTCCCTATAAGTTTTCACACGCCGTCTTATCACTTCCACGTTATCAAGATCTACGCTAACACTTGTTTAGCTAGGGTAGAATCCTGAATCAATGATTGATAATAACTGGGATTGCGGGGTTGCTTTCCTACTCGTTTCCTATTTTCGTTTGCACTAGTGCAAAGTTCTCTAGACGTTTGCCCAGTGTAAACACCCGCGCAACCCTTGCATTCGTTTTTTCAGATGCAGTTGGTCGCACAACCTACATGTGTTTTATCTTTGAGATGCATCAACACGGAGCGGAGCGTTCTACTTCTCTCATATGTTACTCTAATACCTGCGTTATTCAAGATTCAACTTACTTCTTCGGAGTCACTTTTGACATACGGTTGAGATACCGTAGTTCGACAAACGTATTCCGTTTTCAGATGTTCAACTCGGTTCAATTGTCTATCTTATAGAAATCAGGATTGGTCAATAAAATGCCATTTAAACCTGAACACTGTCGTACCAACACCCTTGGTCTGACGTAGCTTCTGAGTTCAGAAGCGAAATGTTACCAAAAACCTGCTCTAACCGATTCATTGCAAACTATCTTTTCATGATTATGGATTCACGATCGTTTTTGAATATTTTCAAATAAGATATAAACTGTATTAAGGAATTCCGACGTTATTGCAAGGACAATCGTTTAAAACGTCACACTAATCTCCTTAACTTTTTGCAATAACTATAAGTAAATAAATCCGGTTCCTCGTAGAGTTTAAAGTTAACAGCGAAATAATTATTGAGATGTACTACATAAGTGTTTATTTACGATGCGAATTCATTCAAAACTGCCTGCATACCGATAGCGAAACCAAGGCAGAACGCCACGTCCGCGATCGCATAGACTGTTCCGTAAACACCAACGTGACGCAAATCCACCAAGTATCCCATTATGGGCATCATGGAAGAATCCACCATGCCTGAGGAATGAAGTAAGAATAAGTAAATAGATTAATTCGTTCAAACAATTTTTCAGCGAATAAAATCAATTCAGCATGAAGGCGTCACATTTATTTATTAGATAGAAATGTCTTAAAAACCTCTTTTTTAGAATTAGTTTATTTATTCCTTGTTATCAATTATTTGTCAGAAATTATTATCGTTGTTTCAGTCATATCTCAATTACATGTGCTTGATACAAGCGCTAGACGTCTTCTTTGAGAGGAATACATATTCTCCCATTGACACAAGATTTCCATCCAAGTAAAACTCATGAAGATTGAAGGAATCATTTCATCGAATCGACTATCGCTTCAAAATCGATGCCCAGATTGTCATAAAAACATGTGGGTGACACGATTAGTTGGAATCCAACTACCTGTTCCAGATTCCAACGCAAGTAATTAGTCTCGTTACACGAATATCAATTTAGGCATCAATTGACTGGAACAACTGTGGAGGGCCGAAGTGCATTCGCAATGTGTGCTAATTACGAGCTTTCGAATGATATGCAGAACTCTACCCTCCGAGACAACACAAGAGGAGGAATCGCCGAAAGACCGCCGACGACATTTATGAACCCGTAATAATTTGAGTTTCGTAGGGATTGTGTTCAAATGGTTTGAGCGACATCTTCAAAAGCATAGGAAGATGAAGAACGTCAGCCACAATCAAACGATATGCACTTCATCAAGGTCGGTCAAACGAGCTCTGCGTGGCGATGCGGTACACGTAACGGTTGGCACAAACTGGATTGACAAATCAGATCGAAGCGACAACCGGCACCAACACGCTTCAGGACAGTGTTGTGGATACTTGGTTTGCCTATATAAGATAGGTGTGTGTTTTGTTGTACGTAATAAACGCGTTTGAGCAATTGGTTTTCTTTTTTGTTCTGAGAGCCGTAGGTGAACGCGTTGGACAGGTTAGCCTCAGGGATGAATCAGGTGCAATGTTCAAGTGTTTGTCAAACGTGGTGGATAAAGTGGTTATTGTTGAACGGATGATGGAGATATTGCAATAAGTAACCACATATTCGCCAGCTGCCATTTGTTGGCCTGAAATGATATGACGCAATCATTTCCGGCTCACTTCAGCCGCTACACTACTGTGGAATAATCGCCAGAGTTCAAAAACAATTGACCCAATAATTTCTGGTTGCGTGGCCCCGGACAGCGTTGTTGTGCTATTGACGAGTTTAATTGCGTATCATGAATTGTCCGAAAACGGACTGATTACAAACAATTGGACGAGTATTTTGGACCAATAGGAAAATGTTTTATAATAAACAGTTGACCTCATGATGTAATATAACTAGATGAAGAAACGCATTAAAAGCAACGAGAGCTCAGTGAACACCATTTGAACACCAATTTCATGTTCATGTATTGGTTCAATGGCTTGCGTACACACCCAACTGGGCGACATGGTCAGATATAATATCGGAAAAGAAAGTCGCATTAATTCATTTATTGACTGTGACTACATTAAAATGTGAAGTAATTGGCGCGTTTTTACACCATATTGAAATAAGACTGAGAAATCGTATCATACTCTCTACCTATTCTGATGAATTAACATAAATCTTCAGTATTGTAATCACCCGTTATCTTAAATATTCGTAATAAGTGGTTCACTACAAATGTTTTACTAACGAAACAAAACTAGAAAAATGTATTGCGGTGCTCACATCTCCCTCACATTCACACCACTACCGGTTTCTGGTTGTTTGCTGTCATCAGGTGGAGACAGTAAGATTAGGTTTAGTGAGCCTTGAAACAGTGGATAAGTGGTGAACAAAGTTAAACTTGTATGCCACTATTGAAAAAGGTTCTCACGTATGAACCATGATATTCAATGCGATTCTTCGTCAAGCACTCAAGGCGAAAATAAACGACCAATATATTTTGATGTTCACATCCCCATCCCTTACAAACCACTACCGAATTCTGGCTGTTTGCCGTCATCAGGTGGAGACAGTAAGATCAGCATCAGTGACCATTGAAACAGTGAAAAAATATTGCGAGCCCAAAACCATGACCACCCATTCACTTTTTTCGCGAATCAAGCATGAATTGTATATTGAGCAGTTGTTTATCTCGGATCTTACTGACTTCGAACGGTAAATATGATGTGGTTTCATCCATCGAGCAGGCTACAAAGCGATCGCAATAAATTTTCGGTCTTCTATCACCACTCATATTCCTCTTCCTTATGATGACGTTTTAGTGATATTAAGATTGAAATTGTGAATTATTGCTTGTAAATAGTGTGATTGCAAAAAAACATGTGTTATTTTGATGCTCGTCAAACCCTTTCGTATCTGGTTAAGTTTCTCTATTTATTTCAGTATTCTTACACTTACCAGCACATACGGTGGCCTGTAATATCATATTTTCACAGGAAATTATCACAAAATTTGTGAAATGAATTGAAGAAAAAATTAACTTACCAATAGCGAAACCCAAACCAAACATTGGTAATATTAAATGTTCCATAATTGTCGAGAATGGTATCTGAAATTAGTAGTCAAAGTAAAGCGTTGTCACACTGTGAGAAACAGTAAAATTTTCAATCTTTTATGAATAATCAATACGAAAAGAATACAAATAAATTTTAATAGTAAAATTCACAGTTAATTAAGAAAGCATGAAAGATATTTTTGCTAATCTTAGTGAAAAAATAGCTATGTGAAACGTCTGACGTAAGACTACAATGTAGTAAGAATATATTTACATAGATTCTAATGATCAGTGCGTTGATCCATTTGTGAAAATTATCAACACAATGTTGCTCCCGAGCAACTGTTAGATATGTGTGACACAGTGTATCTAATTAAACCGACCACTCCACTACTGCAGTCCGGTCGTTTACTGTCATCAGGTGTAGAATGTAATATTAGCGGAAACAGTTGTTCTCGGTGAACAATAATTTATGCATTGAAGACACTGTCAATATGGAAAGTTTCAAGTGAGTGACTGATTCACGGGAAATCAGAGAAAATCAATTAAATCTAAGGAACTGAACAGTTTTAAAAGTGTGTACATCTCCTGAAATCACTAACGGTTTAAAACAGCTAGAAAATGTAAGATTAAATTCAACGTGCTTTGTAACATTTGAATTATGATAACGTTAAATAGCGAATATGTAGATGATACTGTTTACATCGACTATTTAGGTTTGTTTCAACCCTTGTTGCATTTTTCCTGTATATTATTTTCATTGTCCAGACAGTATTACTTGGAAATCAGAAAGTAACAATACTGTGATTCAGCTTATCATCGTTGTTCTGCTGCCATTTTTCTCCTTCTATTTGACAGTTTTTGCACCAGGTAACAGCATTTGCTTCACTATAGCCTGAATAACCTTTTACCGCCAATCATCCAGTTGAAATGTAGATCTTTCTATATCATGAGTCGAGACCTGCATGTTTCAGACAACCACTTTTCAATTACTTATCTGGCCAATGTCTCTTATCGAGCAGGTGCTTATCTCCGGTGTTCATATCACGGATACTTATGTGGTAATATGATGTCACCTATTGGGTAGGGTGCAAGGCTGTCACACGTATTTTTACAACTTTTGTTAGAACCGCTTGTTATGGTCGTATGGTGGAGATATGTAGTGAGATAATTTCCTGAAAGTTGTAAATATTTCGGCGGTACAAACACCAACAAAAAACACTCTAGCCCGTTTCTTCTTCTAGCCCATTTCTTCTCCACTGTCTTCAGCCCAAGAAACACCGTTACCTGCCCCCAAACTCCCGCAATATCACCAGAAAATGTTTTACAACTAACTATTACCTCGGAGAGTGTCCTCCGCACATTGCTAAAACTCAACACGAGAAAATCTCCCGGAGCTGGCTAAATTACCCCGCTGATACTTAAAACTGTGCTTATAATTTGTGTACGCCTCTCACCTACTCAACTTACCTCTCTTTAACCCAAAGTTTCGTTTCCTGTGATTGGAAGAATGGCATAATTACCCCCAGCCACAAAGGAGGAAACCGTTCCGAAGTATCCAACTATCGACCAGTAACACTACTACCGGTGATCTCTAAAGTGATGAAGCGCTTCGTAGCAAACAGCGTCACAAAACATCTAGAAGTCAATTGCTTGCTCGCAGTCGAACAACACGGCTTCAGAAAAATACACTCTTGCCTTTCAAACCTTCTGCTCGCCCTCGATGACTGGACACAAGCTGTAAACAAAGGTCTCATAGTACACGCTTGTTATCTTGATATGTCAAAATCATTCGATCGTGTCAACCATAGTCAGTTACTAAAAAAGATGGAGCTATGTGGAATCAAGGGTTCATTACTAGCCTGGCTTAAGGACTATATTCGCGACCGTGTCATTCGAGTAAGGGTTGATGGTGCTTTGTCACGACCTATTGCAGTAACATGTGGGGTGCCGCAAGGATCAGTGCTTGGATCAATTCTTTTCCTGATGTATGTCAACGACTTACCTAAACTTGTTCGCTGCAAAATCTTGTTATTTGCGGATGACATCAAGCTGTGGACACAAGTACGCATAACTGAGGATTGCAGACAGTTTCAGCTGGACCTCAATGCCTTACAATACTGGTCAGTTAGAAATGAAATACCCTTCAAAGTTAGAAAATGCAAGGTATTGACTGTTGGAAGACATTTTGAGTTCTCTTACACCCTTGGTTCCCATATTCTTGAATGCACTGACAAGGAGAAGGACATGGGTGTGTGTGTGTGCAGCACTTTGAAACCGTCACATAACGTCACGGCTGTCAATGAAAAGACGTCACGAGTACTGCTTCTGATAAAACGCGTGTTTGGGAGTTTCACTAAGCAAACCGTTCATCGAATAATTAATACGTACTTGAGGCTAACTATGGAGTATGCGATTCAGGCTTGGTCAACATGGCTATAGAAGGACATCAGCCTCTTGCAGAGAATATATCATCGGACCACCAAGCTTGTACGCGGTTTAAAGCACAAGCAATACGAAGATCGTATTACAAGTCTCAATATATTCGACTCTCGCTACCGCCGTCTAAGAGTTGATTTGATTCTTGTGTTCATTATACTGCATACCCCCAACCATCCCCTAAATAAACTATTCACACGACTACCACCCAGAACCAGCCGGAGTCACGACTATACAGTACTTATTCCCGACTCGAGACTAAACTGTCGAAGGATTTTTTATTTTTTACGTGTATGCTTTACCTGGAACGCCCTACCATGTAATATTGCACATTCACCCAACTTGGATATATTCAAATCGAATTTGGACAATTTCATGTCGATCAATCCAAACATTGAACCTATATTTTACACCATGAAAGCTTTGAACTTTGAAAACGGTTTCTTTCCAATTGATTTTTACCTGATTCCGGAACTGCTCAGTAAGCAGAAAAATCCCATTTTATTACCTATTTTATTCTTGATTCCCATATTATTCTGTGGTTTTTGTTAAGCTATATGCTTTTTAGACCATTAAAATTAAATTGAATTGAATATCCGCTGTGCCGCTTTCTATGTAAAGATGGACCTCCTGGACTACCGTATCCATAAAGCACATCATGAGAGTGCAGCCTCTTGATCAGCCTTGCTCAAACTTTATTTTTCTACATAATTTTTCGGTTATCATTTTGAATTTAAATTGTGTAACATGTTCCTACGTAAACATAGTATCTTTTAGTCAGTGCACACTTACATTGTCATACACTGTTTTATATATTGAAAGTGGATTTTTGACGCATCGGCTGAAAAAACTTTAGTTTAAAACATCGTACATGCTGAAATTCCGTTAATTTTCATCAAAATGTTTCGTGTCTCTGACAAGTCAAACATAAGCTATTTCAGTAGTGTTGCTCACATCCCCATCCCTTACACACCACTACTGGTTTCTGGCTGTTTGCCGTCGTCAGGTGGAGACAGTAAGATCAGGTTCAGTGAGCCTTGAAACAGTGGTAGAGTGGTAAACAAAGTTATGCTTGTATGCCACTGTTATATAGGGTTCGTACAACGAACCACGATGTTCAGACACAGAAGCACAAAGTGATTCTTGGTCAAAGCACTCAAAGCGCTTATGGATGACCAAAGTAATGTGTTGCTCACATCATCATCCCTTACACACTACTACAGATTTCTGGATGTTTGCTGTTTGCGAATTTCTTTTATACACCACCTTTGACGTGCAATTTCGCTGTGACAGATGAGTTTTAAGTGAAGACTATTAACCATTGCTTTTAGATTTGGATTTTCTCTAATTCTGGGAAACACACATGATTAACGAATTAATAAACCGACCAAATAATTTAAGTTTACTAGGAATGACTTACCGCGATCAGGCAAACACCACACAAAACCATTCCTAATCCAGCACTGAGGCCTCGACCAATTTTGTGTGCCAACGGTCCGAATATATTGGTCCCGATTAGATAAGAAATACTACAAGGCAAGAAAGCAACTCCTTGCTGCCAGCCTTGAGCACGCATCTTCTCCCACATCCATAGGGGGAGAGCTGGCTCAAGCATAGCGATGCCCATATTTCCGAAAGTGATGGAACCTGATCAAGGGAATAAACAAATAAGTCATTTGTATTCGAAATTCCTAAATAAATGTAAGGCTGGATGAAAAAATTCATTTAAATTATGGCGGAAATACAACAATAAACGATTTGTTTGAACGCATTAAATAAAATACCAGCACAACACAGCAATCTGCTAAATGAATGAATCAATGAATGATTATTTACTTTAGTGGGAGATTATTTGAAGCAAGTGAATAACGATAAAAATCCATTTTACTCCCAGCATATAATAAGCACAATTCACTCAATTCACAATTCACCCGGCGAGTTGGGAAGAACTTGCTCTTGACCGCTCACATTGGAAGCATTGTGTGAAGCGTCGTCTACAAGGGGAGGAGCCGATACAGCTCTTGGCTGCTGAACGCAGATCACGCCGCCGGCGTACAACTGTCGCCCCACAACCGAGTTCTGACTATCGTTGCAAGCGCTGCGGGAGAGATTGCTCCTCCCGAATCAGACTGTTTAGTCATTCAAAAAGCTGTAAAACATGAAAATTCATGCGATCGTGATGTACATCCATGATCGACATCGACCGAAGGAGGCAAACTCATAGCTATTTTAGCATCACCGCTATTTAGGTCTGAACGATTACTCAGATAGAATATAGGCTTGAAGTTTCTTACATAATTGAAATATATTAGTTTAGTCTATCATTTGGTTAAATAAAGCTCCACCGATCCCTAATCCTTAGTACAGAATGAGCCTAGGACCTGAAACCCAAACGCTTTTAATTTATCTTTATACTGTGAATTAACTGTTGTTTATTCTCGTGTGCCGCCTTGTGTATACAAGGTAAAGTCAAGTGAATAAAGTTGATAGAATTGAAGCATTCTAGCAATCGGTGCAATTATTTAACTTGATGTTTCAAGACCCTATTATTTTGGAGCGACAACTTGCGCATTTTCTGTCTTTTTTCATTTTTTACCCCTGAAAAGCTCTTATCGGTTTGTGAGGATGTTGCGCACTGCTTAATTTGATCAGGTTCCGCTCAATATTTTTTTGTTATTCAAAACATTCCGAGTAACGACATCTTTGAACAATGAGCAGATTGAGAACATCATTAACTATTAATAACTATTCGATCAGTCAAGGTCAATTAATAGTGCCCAAAGTGGTGAGGGCACTAATGGGAGCGATCATCACGAAATCAACTTGTAATTAAGATTAAACCGATAAGTGATACAGACAAGTTATGAGCATTGTTCTGGTAACAAGATTTGCTTGTATCAGAGAGTCGTGTTTTATTATATTTCATGTGCGTAATGCGAGCTCGACTAATTGGCGTTCTCTCATGTTGTGTCGGGAGTGGGGTGTTCTGCATAATGTCCAAGAGCCTATGGGTGGCACTCTTCTTGGTGCTCTCTGTCCTTTAGAATTGAACCAGACATTTCGATCATCTTACATTCAATTTTGTGGAAAATTCAGATAATGTCCCAATAGTACCAGTATAATATATATTCTGTATAATGTCGCTCATCTTCCTAGCACTTACATTTCATGGCCGTTTCTGGTTGTTTGCATTCATCAGATGGAGACAGTGGATTTTGATTTAATAAGCATTCTGTGTGTTATTAGTTAATTAAATTTTCATTAAAGAATAACGATGCTTCCATTCCCAAAATGATTATCGAGTATACGCTAATACGAATGACAGGTCAACGAATACTAACCCGCGGCGATCAAAATGTAGGGGTCTTTCAACAGCCGCCATAAAGAGCTTCCTTTTTCAGCTTCCGGGCGAACCGCAGGTTTTAGAGCAACCAGCTGAAGAACTAAAAACGGCCGTATAGAAATTATTAGATTTCATTCAAAGCAAAACAATTCATACAGTTTCAATTTGAATAGAGGACACGAATATACCTGGAATAAATCTTGTATGAACGGAGTTTTAAACTTATTGTCTGAACGTGGTGATAGACCTTAAAATTCGTTTAACTTACGTCCATCAAGAAGAGCAAGCGTTGCCAAGATGAGAAATGGGGCTTCCTTGTTCAAGAATTGATAACTTATCCCTCCGAATGGTGGTCCAACTGACAGAAAAAGAAAAATTATGTTCACTCGATTACAATGAATTGGTTGGAGCAGAAGTTTAATAACGTTTCGGTTCCCCGAGAGTTCACGTCAACGCCAATTCAACCGAGTTAAACATCCACAACCAAAATCGGAAAACGTTTGGCGAACTACGGTCTCTCTACCGTATACCCAGAGCACCTCTCAATGAATATATAGAATAACGCAAGAGTAAATTGCACGAAAGATATAACGCTCCGCTCCGTTTTAATACATCTTAAAGATAAAAATCTTTTATCTCGTGCGAAGAAGTGTATCTAAAAAATCAAGTCTAATGGCATCATAGGTGTTTACAGTGAGAAAACGGCTGGAGAACTTAGCACCAAGATAGATTAACATATAAAACGAATCAAAAGGAAAACTCGCAATTACAAATATTATCAATCACTGATGCAAAATTCTGCCAAAGCGGAACGCATTCCGGACATATGTCACAGCGCGGATCCTGTTGACGTAGGGGTTACAAAACGGAGTATGGTGCTTTATAGAAAAAGAATTCACAGTGAGGTGGTTGAGATAACAAAGGCTGGTGAGAATGCGGTCAAGAAGATGGATGGATTGGTTATCTTCACAATCTGTTCTCCTTTACTGCAGCGTATAAAGATGAGAGTGTTTGAAACCCAATATGTACACGGATTAGAAAAGCTTATCGGACAGTGGCAGTGTTCACACCTGCGCACAAATAGCAATTAATGGAATTCACCGCGTGTGGTCTAAAATATATTCAAATAACTTGCTTTTTTCGCTAAACTTTCAAAATAAGCTAAAAGTATACCACTGTTAGTAGGGTTCTTACAAAGAACCACGATGTTTAAATAAGGGGATCGGGTTTTGAGCACCTTGAGTGCTTGACCAAGAAACACCTAGTGATTCTGTATTTGAGCATCGATGTTCTTCGTAAGAACCCTATTTAACAGTCGCATACCTGTGATCACCACTGTACGACTGTTTCAAGGCTCACCGAACCTGATTTCACTGTCCCCATCTGATGACAGTAAACAGTTAGCAACCGGTAGTGGTGAGTAAGGGATTGGGGTGTACGCATCAAAATATAATAGGCTAAAAGTATGTTATTTAAACTACTGGCACGATGTCGTGGAACATTCCATGTGGCCACTCCCTGTAATTTCGAAAAATGTTGGCACGGCCATGTATGGCTTGTGCTGGATTTGCTCTCGCAGTTTGAAAATTGAGGAGACATGATTTAAGGTGTCTCTTGTTGGTGATGTGTCATTTTACTTCATACGTGATGGAAATTCATGTGAATGTGGATTCAACCCATCTCCACGTGTTTTGGCACATGTGAACGAACAGATCGTTCAACTGTTAACCAACAGTTCATACCATGATTACCGTTTCACCACTGTTTCAAGTCAAGCGGATGCTGATCCTAATGTCCCTTGACGATGATTGCTTTAGCTCAAAACGGATAGTGGTGTATATATAGTGTGAAATACATCTAAATACAAATTTATCGTTCAAGCGCATGGGTTTTATTCATTGATATATGCATGGGCACATTAGATTAGACAGGTCGTGCCAACCACATCCAACAGTGGCTTACAAGTTTATACCTTGATTCCGTCATACTACTTTTGGATAAATGACGTATCACTCACCAAGTACTCCCATAGCCAATCCGCTTAGAGCCCAGCTGAATGCGTGGCTTCTTTCTTTATCATCCGTGTACACGGTAGCAAGCATCCCCATACCTGGATAAAAAATACGATGTCAAGTTTCAAGAATATAGATTTATGGTTAAAAAAGCAAAGGGCTCTACAATACCCAAGGATATATGTATAGAAGTTAAACAAATCTTTCTTTAATGTTTTTGTCCATGTTTCAAGGCGCAAAGTAATCCCAAAAAAATATATGGAGAGAGAAATTTCGATCGGAAGCTTGGACTCCGAGATTAAAAAAGGGATCCACTATTACTTGATAAAATATCCCATCGTGCAACCAAACTTGTTAGTGGTTTCCGGAAACGATTTCAAAAACGGAGACTCCCCACTCCCCTTCAAAGAAACCTTCGGAGTGATGTGATAGTAACATACAAAATATTAAATACCCCACATGATCCTTTAAAACATTTATTCGAATACCGTGAGTCACAACATACACGCAGCCACTCAGCGGCACTGCATCCATCCTGTATCAACTGCCGCTGACATTTTTGTTCTGTACGTGTCTGTTTCCTTTGGATTGCCCTCCACCAAAATATTGTCATCGCCCCCAGCGTCGAAACTTTCATTCGAAATTTGGACACCTATTTGTTGTAAAACGACTTAAGAACACCAGCGTATAGACTCATGGTAATTATTCAACTGGACTACACTTGACATTACATGGTTATTTTTATTGCTTCTTCAAGAACAAATATTTACTATGATATAATAATTGTGAAGCTATGTGCTTTTTGTAACCATAAATTCTTGAATCTTGAATTATCATGAGCTTCACTGGAAAGCCAAAACCAACTTCAGCATTACTTTGCGTGATGTTTTGATCATTCAATGGATGCTACTTTGAATTATAACGTCTCTGTGTATTTCAAATTACTTTTATTAATTTATCTAGAATGTATCTAAATATTACTGTGATAATTTGTTTAGAGTTCTAACAGTAATTTAACTGTTGAAACTACTTTTTCTAGAAAGGATCACACGAATTATGGATGATTTTGTTCATACATTGTGATCAAAATCAATAAGCCTTAGAGCAAATGATGTATGTAAGTGATAATTGATTATTGCAATTTTTGTTCGTTTGTCAGTATCGTACGCATTTGACGTTGCCACACTTTGACGAAAATTGTCTTTATACACGAAGTCACGTCAGTCCTGTAAATTGAAAATAGCTCAATTGGTTTGTGTTGTGAACTTACCAGAAACACTTGAGCAAGCAGAACCAACGCCTTGGAGTGCCCGCGCGAAAAATAATACCCCGTACGAGTTTCCAAATGCAAATACTGAAAAATAGACGAAAATTTTGAAGCCACGTCGTAACGTTTCATCAATGAACAATTTGCATTCCTTTACCAAATAAAGTATATACATACGATGCAGTGCGTTTGTCCCTATGTAGCTGCGTTTACTTTGAATCTGTGCATGCCTAATGAGTATGCTCCTGCCAGCTTTTTCTCTAAAACATTGTATGCAATGCTTGCACAGACAACTTTCATAGAATGCTTTCATAAACAGGTAATAATGTATCTTGCCAGTCTCTCCTTTAAATTCAGCGAACAAAGAATAATTTCATTATGCGGTTACTTACTCTGCTTGTTGTTGAATGAGCGTATACCACTTGGATATTAAACTATTTCTCTTTCTCTTTCTTTCTTGCACAAAATGTAGAGTTCAAAATAAAAAAGGAGGAATAGCATCACGGTCAGAGTTAAACATTTAATCATATCACATTTGCTAAAAATATATCTTTGCTACCCAGATTTCAAAGCACCTTGATAGTTTTGATTCAATCAAATTCAAAATTTTAAATCGCTGTATATCGTGCTCGAAGATTCTTAGAAGCCTAGTTGATGAATTTTTTTTAGAAAAACAATTAACGTATTTATTTCACCGATTTATATTATTTTGCTCTGGTAATCGGTTTAGTTTTTGTTGCTCGTTACCAGCACCAAATCATTTGTGAGATTCAAGTATTGGGAACAACACGAGTTAAAAGTTGTTCATGTTTATGCACCCCGCAAGATCAGAGCCTTTATGGTCTGACAAAATTGAACATTGTTCTCAAGTTTAAAAGCATGATTGAAAGTTATCTCAGCATCATTCATAAACCTCAATGGAGTCTGGTCTAGCCATTACTGGCAATCTTTCAATTCGTATTCAAAACATCGATTCTGAATCTGTCAATATGGACAGTTAGTTTCTTCCGAAAATGTTTGTTGTTTTGCATGTCATTGCGCAAGCTACCACTAGAATTAAATTGCAAGACAGCTTTAGATCGGAGGGCTCATTTTTCTTTGTGTAATTCTTGCGCTCTCGTCGTGCTGAGGTAAGTGGACCAACTCGATCTATTGCTCCAACGGCTAGGAGACGTTCCATTCACATCATGATTACACAGATGTTCACGTTCCAACGTTTCTGGGACTTGCATTTTGCATATGATATTTCCAACAATTACTCCCCTAACAACATTTTTCTCACCGCTATTTGAAACTGGGTGCTCTTATTCTCACTTTCAAATGGATTGGTGGCGTGTGAAGTTTTAAAAGGTTGAATAAATGGGTGGAAACTTATATTGAGTTCACCTCAATTAAATTCGTGCTGTAAAAATATATACCGTAACATTTTCTGGTAAATTTAGCGCTACCCGGATATTTCGCGCGTCAATCCACAAGGAAATCGCTTCTCTTTGAAAAACTATTTATTTATTTATTTATTTTGACAAAGCTATTTACCGGTAAAGGTACGTTGGAGATATGAATTAGTTTATTCATATTCAGGTTACCATTTTACCTGCATGCGTAAAACGATTTTGCACTATGGTTAACAAATTGCTGCACCCAGCTTATTGATGTCCCTCCTACCCGCCGTTGCTATTTCAACGCATCAGCATGAAATGGCTCACCACTTAAATTAAATTCAGCCGCAGAAATTTGAAGTTTTAAGTTCCAAGTCTGTGTTGAGAATGTGTTCAGCTAGAGCTGAATCTTGCAATCAATTTTGATAATTTATCTGATTACGAGTGTTTGTATTCGCGGTCTCAATGTTCCTTTATTCTGGTGAACTATTTTTTAGAACACACATATTGTTCGCTCTATCGTGCTACGAGATTTAAATGAATTCAGTTTGCAGCGACCAAATATTTTTTATAAATGCCGGCCGGTTATCTGTCCACGACGTAAAATAAACTTACTTATTGTGGAGGCGAACATAATCATAAATCCACTGAACATTGGAATACTGTATCCAATTCTGAATGATAGAAAAGAAAAACCAATATTTACTTGTTGCATATGAGTAATTGCATAAATCAAAACCGTTAATCAACGACATATTGCGACCATTTATTCAGCATAAATAGTTGATAAAAATTAACACACACTAAGAACGAGCCCATTTATAAACTGCAGCCCTACATTCGAATAAATATTTGTGAGTAAAGGAAGCAATGTTTGGATATTCTTCAGACCAATATTGAATATATGAACCTTGGATCAAAGCTGCCTTTCATTCTCCTAAACCAATCGTCTACTCAAACTCATCAATGGATGCTCTCGGAGAGCTAGGTAGAAAAAAATGTGTAATTTCAGCTTGAGAGCTGAATCAAAGAATATTCATCGTCCATGAAATTGCGCTAATCTGGATGGTTCGGAAGCTAACGAGTATATGGCACTGATTTCGAAGCTTACATTG
Organism: Atriophallophorus winterbourni; assembly: GCA_013407085.1. Classification (NCBI taxonomy): domain Eukaryota; kingdom Metazoa; phylum Platyhelminthes; class Trematoda; order Plagiorchiida; family Microphallidae; genus Atriophallophorus; species Atriophallophorus winterbourni. The sequence goes on from JACCGJ010013492.1 coordinate 36,856, forward strand.
CCAGTGCATCTTTTTATGCCACAGGTGTTAGTTCATCGATGTTCTCCGGATTGAGTTAGTTAAATGTGGGCACGTCAACACCAAATCATTAGCGAAACTGCTTTTGAAGTAATGGGACACATTCACTAGTTCTGCTGTGTTTCTGGGTCTGATCTTAACTGGTTATCGATTGAGACTGGGTACAGTTGTTGTGGTTAATCTTTTCATAACGGTCTGTCACTTGAGTCTAATTGATCGTGCAGATTGATCGATTGTGATTGCGTAAAAATTTGTATCTGGTGATGATTTCAATTTAGTTTCAATCGACGGTGTCACTCTTGGCCCGCGTGTATTGGAATATTTATAAGAGAATCTCAAATGAATTTTGTTTGTATGGTGAGGCCTTTGGGTTGTGCTGCTCACTTCTGCGAATGAAATTTCACATTGAGTAAACGTTATACCTGATTAACTTGAACGAGAATTCTTTCAATTCTTTACTCAATAAAGTATTATGACCTCATTTTACGTGTTCCGTTTTCGCACTCTTGACGTTAAACCAATACTGATTTCTCAATTTACCGCCTACAAAAGTGTTGTGTTTGCGGCTTAATTGTAAATGATTCTCAACCAAGTCGATCCCAAAAATTACCGTCCAATTACGTAGAATAGGGCTAAAAGCCAATTGAACTTTAACGAACTATTTATTTTTACCAGAATTTCGGAGATCGGTTACATAAGTGTGAGCAATGCTTCATAACACAGATCGATGATTTCTAGAATGTTTTATTCTATTTGGTATCGATAATGGTAGTAAACATTGTAATGTCCAAACCAATAACAAAATCGGGTTGTTGTCACTGGTTAGGAAGAGTGCCCGAACTCCAGCCAATCAACCATTCGGTCTGATTTCTTTGTTAGGAGTACTGTATCCTCAGAGAAAGCTTGCTAATATTATCTTGAAGCAGCACTGTTCTGATTAAGATCAACTCAATAATACTCTTTCCACACGAACTAATTAAAATTTAATCCTCATTGACTACTACATTCGAGCCCAATAGATTGCTATCGATAATGTCACTAGATCAGCCTTCCTTCATACCATTTAACTCAACATGTCTCTTTCGAAAATGATGTTATCACAGAACACGTTAGGAAACATATTTCGTTGAACTTTTGTGCGTTATGTTTTGTTCTTATTTACATAATTTTGTAACGGTTTTAATTAAACAAACGGAGAGCTGTTATTTAGAAAATTTTTGAATGAAGCTTTCGCGTTCCCTTTTCTTTTACTTAAGCATCGTATATAAGTCTTCTTCACTCCACACCGTTTAGATGGTTACAGCGAAAGAACGTTATTAAATTTCGCTCAAAATTTAATCGGCTTGGCAAAAAAGTCTTGTATGTACAAAGAGGTTTTTTCTGACAATTGGAAGCCAACAAACGGTTCTATCAGGTAAATATGGTGTGAAGTTGCCAATCTTATCCAAAAGAGGTTAACAATTTCTAAACCTTGATTGTCATTTCTCTACTGCTTCAAAGCATCTGAATCTTGATCGTACTATCCCTGCCTAATGAGTACAAACAGCAAGAAACCGTTTGTGATGTGTTTATTTATCTGTGTGATAGTAATACACCGAAAATGTGAGTGTAATTTGTGTGATAAAACTCAATTACTTAACGTAAGTATCCTACCAAAGGTGTAATAACATTTAATTTAAATGAATTGGTTCTAATGATATTCAAGGAAACAGCGCAATCAATGCTTCCCGCTATACAATAGTCATGTGATAGAGGGTTAGCGCAACGAACTTTTCAACGTTAATTTCGAAGCACATCATTCGACTCTGGCGTAGAATGCGTTGGAGAAAACGTCCGCATTGATCTGATCGCTATTCGTGTGCTGAAAACTTTTCAAATGTCGTTTTTCTCAAAAATACTTTAAGAAAAGGCTATACTCTCTAAGATGTTGGACAATAAAGTCGATACGTACATGCCGATGAATTTTCAAACAACATTCTGAGCCAGAAACAGAAGCTATACTATCGTGTGTCTACATACTGTTTTGCTGCATTGCACTGAAATAATAGTTAACTCGATAAATTTACGGATAGGGAAAGAGTGAACAACGGATTACCTGTTTGTAAGTGGACCGACCAACGGGTTAACCAGCAGCTGCACCACTGATTTCGAGGCGAACATCATTCCGATTTGAATATGCTCATCACCGACAGTTTTCTGACGAAAATGATGAATACGATTTGAGGCAATGCGTTTGCATTCGTCTAGTTCATCCACGTTGTTGGAGGTATGATTGGCCCACTTTGATGTATCATTGGTGATATAATCCACAAAACGTGTAATGTTGTTCTCTTTGGCATAGTCGTAGAAGTTCTCACTTTTCAGCATTTCGTTTAAAAATACGGAAATATGTTGTTGTGGTGAATGGCCACGGGATGCGTAAATGGGGATTTTGGAAGGCCTTGTAAATGGTACGCGTCCCGTCCAGAAACTGCTGCAGCTCTGGTTCAGTTCGCCGATGAACTCTTCCACAAGAGATGTTTTGTTCTTGGTTCGTTGGTCAAGTAAAAAGTCCGGGATGATAGGAACTGAGAGGAAATTCAGGAAACATATTCTTCAATGACTTCGCTTATAAATATTAATGTGCTCCGCTTATAAATATTATCCTCAGCGATAATACCCATCTGTTGCATGAATATCGCCTTGATAGTCAATCTTCCACGAAGACTCGATCAAAGCACATGATACTGTTTTGTAGATCGTCTCCATATCATGGCCCTTTATCGCATTGGGTTCATGATACCTTAGTCAAATGGAACTGTTTAATTAACAATTACGGGCAAATTTATCTCGTTGATAACATGTTAGCATTTTCTACAAATATTATTTTATTTAAAAAGCACATTTGCATACATTTCTATCACACACACACCACGACCGGTTTCGCGCTGTTTGCACTCATCAGGCAAGGACAGTAGGATCAGGATCCGCGTGCGCTCGAAACAGTGGGAGAATGGTAAACACGTTGCGCTTGTATGTCACTGTTGGATAAGATTGGTACGACCAACATTTTCAATGAGGGCATGATCTGCATGTGCTTGATTGAACATGTTGGTCGTACCAACCTTATCCAAAGAGACATACGAGCGCTATTTGTTTATTTTATTTAACTTGTACATAATTCTTTGTGTGTGGTTTTTAACATTAGTCCAAAGCTGAAAATTTAAACATTTTCGAAATAAATAATGTCCTTTTTCATAAACGTTTATTTTTGTCAAAAGTACACCAGTGTGATATTCAAGGCAATGAAATCAATCGATTGTCGAAATAAATTAATGATAAAAAACTTTGTTTCACGGCGTTTAATATCTTCAATACTATCAAACGAAAATAGAAGGATAGATTTAATACTTTTCGGTGAAACACCTGAAATTAACAAAAATGAAAATCATTTAGAAATGCATTTTCACGAAGCAACAACTTACCCACCACAGTTAAAAGCATGTTGTCCAAGAATAGGGCAATGAATACCACAACCAGAATAATTCGTCGATCAGCCATGAAACCTTTAAGTTTCTCTACATTTCCGTGTAGCTTCCGCATGCCATCCAGTTTCCCGTCATTTTCGGTTTCTCCGCGATCGATATCTTCATAGCCCATTCTCATTTAGATGCAAGTGAGGAAAAGGTTCCAGCGTACCACAAAATGGCAAGAAATGAATTGATCACTCAAATCTGTCGAATCAACTTGATTTATATCTAAATAAGGGGTATAAAATACGTGTTCAATAAACTGAGGGACATTGATTTGATTTTTTGACTTGATACACGATTTCAGTGATGCAATGATGTTTACGATACACCCGATGGTGCACCTTGCAGAATAAGTTATCGCTATCATTATATATATATATATATATCGCATGTACATATAAACGTTTTCCTAAATTATGAATCTTTATGTGACAATCAATAATACTATTATTCGTATTCTCATTGTTTAACATATATACAATAATATACGGCGTAATTTGATTACTGAGCGTGGTTGATTCTCACTTCTATTCTTTGGTTAGTAGTTTCTTTTAATTCAATGCAATACAATTCATTCCAATTGGCATCGCGATCAGCTATGTCATTTTCTCAAAATTTCGGATCTTTCAATATTCGTGGAACCCTTATTGAAATTGAAGATTATCTGGAACGGTTTGAACTTTGATGTCTTACCAAGGGTGAAATGTCTTATTAAATTATTACTGCGCATTTTCTCACTTTAACAGGAGAAGATGCTTTTGCTCTGTTAGAAAATTTATCATTTTCTGTCCTACCTGCTAAGAAGACTTTCAATGAATTGAAATCAATTACTACCTCATGTCACTCCAAACAATTTCGAAATTGCTGAACGTGCTCGCTCCAATACAATGCAAAGACACGAAAACCAATCTATTCGTCAATTTAATCTGGAATTGCAAACACAAGCTTCACGTTGTGCTTTTGAAGATCGAAATGACCATTTTAGAGATATCCTAATCGCTGGTGTCAATGAACCTGATATTGTCAGTTATTGATGGCGAATAATCCAACTTTTTAAAATATTAAATGAATATGTGAACATTATGAAATTGCTACAAAAGTAACCAGTCGTCAAAGTAATACTGATACTCAATCCGTTTTGTTTGGTACCTCCAAACCCAAATGTCATTCAAGCAACCGACCACAGCGGCAACGTGATTCCTAGGTATTATCAAGTAGAATAATCAAATTCAGCAAAAGTAATTCCAATTTTGACAATCAGAAGTTTGGAAATGGGTATCTTGTGGCAAGTTATATTCTCGTTTTATTTGCCAATTTCATAATGCTATATGTTATAAATGTGGTAAACTTGGACATATTCTGTTAGTTTGTCCAAATTCTATGTCATGATATGTGCATAATAATGATACAGAAGTCGTCAATGTAGGAAATCAAATCACCTCAATATCTCTATCAGACTAGCCATCCACTCTTTCTTATATTCGCAATCGTATATTCGGTCGTTATCGTTCGGTAGAATTTATACTTGATACAGGAAAAGTGGAATCATTAATTTCATTGAATGTCTTGAAACGTTTTGCCTCTGATGTCCAAATTAATCAACCTGATATTTAGATTAACGGCATTACCGGACATTCTGCACTTGTAGACGGAGTTTGCTCTATTCCAATCAGATATGGCACTACAAAACCAGTTTAGTGTTTATTCATTGTAATGAAATGTGGTCCAACTATCTTGGGTCTGAAGGCGCTAAAATTACGAAATATTAACTTTTCCTTTTTATCTACAAGTTCATCTTCAGAATCTGAATTTCATGCATTAAAAGATTTAATTCGTTAGTGTGCATCGCTTTTAGGTTGTGTGAAAATACAACCTATTCTTTTAGAAATAACTGGCAATCCTATATTTTTAAAACGTCGACTGATTGCATACGGTTTAAGGGAACCTTTTCGAAAAGTGATTAATTCTTTGTCTGAACGTGGTATTCTTTTCCCTGTGGCAGCCTCCAAATTTGCCACGGCAATAGTTACGCCCCTGAAAAGAGATCGTCTAACGTCTCGTGTTTGTAGACATTACAGGGTGACATTGAACCCCCGATTGATGAAACGAAGTTGTACAACTGAAGACCGCGAAAACATCTTATCTCGTTTACATGTGTTTTCTAGAAAACCGATCTAAAGGATGCATATTTACATTTGGATTATATCGTTTGAATTATCTGTTCCACCCGCTGTATGTGATGAACAATATTGTTGATGGTGTCTCAGGTGATGAAGTGTATCAATGCGGTATTATTATTCATGCACCAGATACTTGTAATCATGATGAACGCCTGTTCAATCTGTTCTCCCGTTTCAAACGTTATAATTCGAAATTAAATCCGGATAAATGCATTATTTCTGTTGATGCGATTGGTTGCCTTTGATACCGTGTATCTTCTAATAGACTTCGTCCAGATCAGAATCGTCTTAAACCTCTGGTCAAAAAAGTTACCAAATTCTTTCAGTAAACTTAGATCGGTAATGGGACTGTTACAATATCATCCTAATTTCATCCCAAATTTTGAAAGAGCTGCTGATTCATTGTTTACATTAATAAATGTTACAACGTTCAAGTGGACTGCCGAAGCTAAGTAGAATATTCGTGATCTTTTATCCATACTGCTATCAAGCGCTGTACTTAAGACAGTTTCACTATATATTCATCAAAACCTCGATCTCTGAGATCTAATTTGCTGCAACTGGGATCCGCTGAAGTATCATTATATCGTGGGAATGATTATAGTCCAAATACTGGTATTGTATTAGACAAGATTGGAAGAACTATGACGAAAATACTTGATCTGTAGGATTGAACTATGCACAAGCGTCATACAGATCAAATCGTTTATCAGGATTCAGGTCAGTTGCGTTTTGATTGGTTGCATTAGCAAACATAGCACGTCAATTCTATATTCTTCCGAGAATACTGATTTCAGTGAACCTGTCAGATGATCGCAACGGCTGAGGGACAAACCTATTCGAGATTACAAGAATCCGGGGACTATTTTGAACAGCGGCGGATGTGATGATTGTTTAAATAACAATCAATAATACTAAGTTGCGCTTGTATGCCACTGTTGTTTAAGGTTGTTACGACCAACCCGTTCAATCACACCAGCCCCCACTCATGTAGACTTGGTTTGAACCCATGACCATGAATAAAAAAGCTCATTTACATGCATTTCCATCACACACCCAACCTCATGCGGATCCTGATACTACTGTCCCTACCTGACGAGTGCAAACAGCACGAAACCGGTCATGGGGTGTGTGTGATGCAGATGTATGCGAATGTGCTTTTTTAATCAATAATACTGTTATTCATATTATCATTGTTTTGCTTATAAACAATAATATACCGCGTAATTCGAATACTGAGCTTGGAGATTCTTAATTTTATTAGTTGGTTGGCAGTTTCATTCAATTGACTACAATACAATTCATAACATAAATCTTGTTTACTCGTTACGTATCATTGAATGGAATTTGATTCTCTACTTCTTTGTATTCTTACACGTGCAATCTTTCTGACGGCAATTTTGAATCAATTTAGAGCCTGCTGTGTTGAAATTTCTAGTATACTGTGGACAAAAATAAAAATAAATTTTGAGCAAAATTGAATGATTTAAGCATCCCGTTTAAATATATAACATGGTTCAATAATGAATACGTGGGGTGTGAACACTCTATATATTGTACATTGTGGATGTTTTTGCTTAATTTCGTTAAGATTAACGTGTCTCAATGGTATTGACTGTAAAACCGTGCAGATTTTAAACGACAGTTTCAGGGTTTCGAGTTTTGAGTAAATATGCTTAACGTGAATTCAAAACCTGCATTTACATACATTTTGATCACACACGGACGACGTCAGGTTTCTCGCTGTTTGCGCTCACCAGGTAGGAACATTATGCTCAGGATCCGTATGTTTTGAAACAGTGGATAAAAGGTAAACAAAGTTTGCGTAATGTTGGTACGGCTAAACTTAAATTTTCACGATACCCAGGTATGAAATATTTACGGAAAGTAGACGGAAAATATACTACAACAATTATTCACTTCTTTCCACTTAGTAAATTCATACTGTGGAGATGTGAAGTACATTTGTGATGTTTGCAAATCATGAGATTACGCGTGGTGTGCAGAGCACAACCCTCCGTCACAACACAAAAGTCTGAAGCATCGAAATATCGGACATCAACAATCAAGAACTCATGACAATTCTGGTTTAGAAAGAAATGCATGATGACGGTTCGAACGAATCTAACACGAGCAGATGGATAATGTCAGCCCCTATTAAGCGATCTTCACCCGAGCTCAGCTTGATGAGGGCTTGAAATGAGCCGATTGGCACGAAATTCATTAACAAATCAGATCGAATTGATAACCGGTTCTCACATGACACAAACGATGTTGTGACAAACGCTCAGTTCTTTTTACATGTGCCTAATAAATGCATTCGACCATTTGGTGTTCTCTTGTTCCGTGGGGTTTGTGGATGAACCTATCTACCGGTAGAATGGTTGACCTCGGGGATGAATAAGAACACAACCGTCAAGTGATTATGAAACGCGCCGGTGTGTGTGATTAATGATGGGTCAATTGTCCTGAAGCCGGTGCAAACAACGGAATAGACTTTAGAACATGAAACGTGATTTGACCTCTATTGAACTGCCTGAATCACAACCTCACCTATAATATTATCTTCAACTCATTCATGGTCTCCGTGGCTCCAGAAAGATGTTGAACTTATGCAGCGAATCTATTACCGCTCAACAAAACTAGTTCTCAGCCTTATAAAGAAAGGAGAGCTCAACGGAATCTGTCCGACTTTCTCTGTCGATGAATCAGAGGAGACCTTATCTTACTTTACAAAAAATTCCATACCCCAAACCATCTCTTACAGGATTTATTCGCGCGAAGGGATACGAGAAATTATAGGACCCATGAATTTGTGCTGGTGGTACCTCATTCCCGCCTGAAATCTAAATGGTATTTTCATTCTGTCTGTGTCTGTTTTACTTGGAACAGTTTACCTTCAATTGTTGATCACTCCTCGAGCTTGTATGAATGTAAAACGAAATTAGACGATTTTTTATTGAATTTCTCTTTTCCCGAACACTTATATACTGCTTACTCTAATTCCTAATCTTGTTTATACACTTACATTTCAATTTTTACCATCGTATGGTTGTTGCTAAGCTTGTTGCTTTTTAGACCATTAGAAACGTTGAATGACCTTGAACTTCTTGATAATGAAGTACGGGACATAAGGGCCGTGGCAGCCTGATAGTACATAAAAATTCATTTGATTTTTTATCTTGCATTTTACTGTCATGTTACATTTCCAAGCTCAGTGATTCATTTCAAAGTCTTCAAAAGACAAACACCTCGGCTCTCGTTCATTGGAAACATATTACCATCCCAAATGTTTTAGCTCAATTACTGTCAAAAAATTCATAAGACAATATCGTAAATTTTAAGATATCGTTGTGTTCTGCAATGAATTTTTTGCAGCAGGTTTGAAGTAAAATAAAATAGACTGCTTATGAGAAGGCTGCATAAATTTGGCTCATGAATCTGGATTATTCGGAACCTGATATTTCCAATTTGTATCGCTTGTCCTATTTAAATATTTGCGGTTATGTTTAGCTTAAATGGAACTTTATTTGAGATGACGCAAAATTAATCTGAGTAAGCGATCTAATTTATGGAAATGACCGGATTCGGTGGTTGCCCATTTCTCATCCAATAAATCTAATGCAGGATTGAAAAATTAAACTGGGATTTGAAGCGATTGTTAATCGAGAATGGCACATCCAACGTTCGCATACTCGATTTACACAGCAGCGTATTTTGGTAAAACGATCAAATTTATAGATCTAAGCAGTATTTCTTGTCATCACATCATTGTAAATGTAAGTTCTTATTTCTTTGAAATATATTTTGACGGGAGGCCTGATAGCTGAGTCATATTCAAATGTCCCTGTTTCTTTCGCGTCCGGGGGAACAATATTTCTGCATCTTAAGTGCACATCCGGATTATTACATGGGTGGTTTTAGTGTGATATAACTGGGCTAAAGCAATTCTTATACACAGCTAATCATTGCATTTTCTGAATTTTTTGTGCCTACCTTAAATACAAGCGAATTAAAGCAACTTGTATATTTGCATGAGAATAGAGCTGCTCTGGGTAAATGTGTACCAAATCTGAGCCCATTAAGATTTAAAGCATTATGATACTGACTATATTAGATAAAAATTCACACATTCGTCATTTTTAATCTATTTTACATTCGAAAATTATTTGAGCTAACTCTTTAATAACGTGTTTCAAGAAATGACGCTAAAATGTGAACAGTGTTTGAAATTCCGCTTTGCGGAAAAATAAAATATTTGAACATTTTTAATTTTTCATAGATTTTGCTTTGGTTATTTGTAAGAGTTTTTAACGCTTGACAAGTAATCGTGTAAATTTATACCAGAACATTGGCTTCAATGAATGCTTGAAATATTCCAATTTTGTCTGGCATTTTTGTTGCTTACACTGAAAATTCATTTCGAGCTGCATTCAATCATTAAGCCAGATGGTTGGATCACAGTTTATACAATTCATGGACACTAGACGAGATATTAAACTCCGCTTTTACGGATTGTGGATTTCGTAAATATTATTTCGTATTATATTATTTTAAATACGACATGTTGTGCGGACACATGTGATTGAACAGATTGGTCATGCCAACCTTATCTAACAGAGGCAAGCACAAATGGTTTAGCATTCTTCCACTCTTTCGATCCCATGCGGATCCTGATCTTACTGTCCCTACCTGATCAGTGCAAACAACACGAATCCGGTCATGGGGTGTGTGTGATGGAAATGCATGCAAATGAGCCATTTTTCATGGTTATGGGTTTTACTCCATCTACATGTGTTTTGGGCACATGCGATTGGACAGGTTGGTAGTACCAAACTTATCCAACAGTGAATTACAAGCGCAACGTGTTTATGACATGTTGTTATTCGTGTAATCAACACATTTATGGTAAATACAAAATAACGCATTAAGTTTCAGTAGTGGTTTGTCCGAGCACATCCATAAAAACTAGACATTTTACCGACATTCCAACAAAACAAATTAATTTTTCATCGTTCATGTACCTCTACTTACTCTGACATGCGCCATACCTAGGATAATTGAGATCAATATTATAAGACTTACGTGATGATTCCAAATTACTTGAGTAACTTAACTAGATGTCTCAACATTTATTTGTGAATTTCAACTGGCTGATCCAATCAAAATAATCAGTGTGTTATGACTTGAAATTCTGATTGGTCAGAATTCATTAGTTGGATTGAAATGTTTTCTTCTAATTTCGGCAACATCCGCCTTAATTATCAAATTTAGACATCATTGCCCAAGAAATCATATCTTAAGAATATCACTCTGGGCCTGCAGCAACACACGTGGTATAAATCTTTGATCATTCATTGTCAGTTCTGTATCAGCAAAATTAAATCCTGAAACATCTAGACAAATTTAAGCCGATAGAACGCTGAAAATAATACGAGTTCGCAAAGATATTAGGTGGCCTATATTTAAAAATACAAGAGACCAGTTTTCAATGAACCAATTTTGAGAAAAGCGTTAAGCACCAGTCTTTCGCTGGAATGACACAAATTGGTTGGCCCATTGATTGTTGCAATATCTCTATACTTTTTTGGTTGTTTATTTGTTTCGTAGCACAAGCGGTGTATGCTAAGAATCAGAATATGCTTGAATGCTTATTTTCGCCCAAATATGACCACAGCAAACCAACATTAAAATTACCATGAATTAACGGTTGAATTATGAATTAATAGCCAAGATACGACAGCGATGACAATGTTTCACTTCGATGTATACGCGACAATGAATTTATCAAGCAACACATGTTTTGAAATTCCTGTGTGAATTAATAATGTTCTTGTAAAAGAAACAACAACGATGCATGCAAATTTACTGCATTCGTCGGGGCAGTTTAGTCTATCTTGGAAATGCTTATCAAGAAAAGTACCCACACAACGAGATTCAATGTGATAGGTAATAACTCGGCTACCTACACAGGGGTCCACAGAAATTTATTTTTCTGAAAACAATGATTCAATTACTTCAAGCCGATGAGAGGTATTAAAACTTTTTAAAAGAGTTACTAATTAACCTAATAAATATATAGTTTTACTCAGATCCAACTGTTTTACGGCCATGGTGCATATTCTTGCATTCGGGATGCTTCACACAGTGACCTAAAGCACGTATCCAGCGGCCTTTTAAAATCACTTGTTAGCCCTGAGTGGATAAGCTATTGATACCAGGAGAGCATTTTCATGGCAAGCTTGACTTTTTGGAAAGCTATGTTTGGTTTCCGTGACAATGTTGTTGGCCATCCTTCGTTCGATGTCAATCATCGATGTTGATCGCGAACACAAGATCTCATGATCCACAGCATTTCAAATGACTGAGAAGATCAATTCAGAAGAAACAACGTTCAATTCGACGGCATGCTCGGACGATCGGTGTCAGCTGCATGCTGTTGCAGTGTTCTATCCTCAGCAGCGACGAAACTCTATATCTGCGTTGAATTATGAAACGGTCGATTTCAAACATGGACGTACGTCACAAGGGCCTTATAGTTTCATGTGAATTGATTTTGATGACCATATGCTTTTCAGCGTAAATAATCCGAACGTTTTTGGCAATTCAAAGCATTTTACAGTTTACGATGTTGGGCTTGTCAATTTAGAAAGCTTATGAATCCAAGACTAATTAATTTTCTTCTTAGTCGTAGAGGAAGAATATCTCGTGTACAGAAAGCAAATTACCTGTGGATCATTCAATCTCATGCGCTCGTCTTTGAACGTTGTTTCGATAGAACAGCAACTCTCCGAGACAAGTTGTCAGCTGTGAATTTTCTCGTTCGTTTAAAATTCCACAAGATGACTTATTTGCATATTGGGTGATTCCGAAACGGCTTGAAAAATCGCCCTTCTTCGGTAATGAAACTTTGGAATTGGTGGTTTCCAATGGGATTATGAGTTATACATCAAACATGACATGTATTGATCGCATGTGATTTTATCGGTAGCAAGTTCTCAGTTATTGTGAATTTTCTCTATGCGTTTTTCGCCTAATAATCAAACATGGAAAAACTTGGAAAACTGAACTCGAAAGCCTTGTGGGGGCGGTGAGAAAAATAATGTTTCGATAAACCTCAATTGTCCGGTAATAACAGCAATTGCCTGTGGTGTTTCACAAAAAATCTTTTGAATTATCTGTAAATCAAGTGACCCGTCGGTAGACAGAAATTGACTTCGTTCAATTGATGTAACGTTTTTTACTTGATACAGGGGTTACAGAAACTCCGAGGCATCTACCCCAGTCATTACGGCTACGTAAAATCACATGCGTCATGCTAATCTGATTATCAATAGGCAAGATATATACTAGTCTATAGTGTGTCTAGTAAGCTAAACCATGAAAAACAATAATTAAAATATTTCCCTAAGTTAAAACGTAACCTGAATTTACTTTACGAGGGTATAAAAAATGTTTTGATTGGAAATCGTTCAATTCATTCCTAAAATCGTTCAACCAGTTTGCTCGGATAAAGTTCGATTGTATGTGATTCCAATCAAACAAACAAGGAAAAAATAAAAAGTACCGTCTTGAAATTTTGCGGAAATGAGGTACCACCAGTATATTATCATGGTTACGAGATTTTAGAATACATATTTACGTGAATAGATCATACATGCAATGATTTCATGTATAAAGTAGTGGCCGCAGAATGATTGGGTATTCACCGATTCGTCGGTAGGGAAAACGATCAAAATTATTCAAACGATCATTCATTTATGTGGTTTTTTGTCATGCTAATCAGTTGTTACGTTGACCGTTGGTAGATTCGTTTTATTATCTGGATATCCCACCTCAACCATAGCAACTAGGGAAATATCTATGTCATGTCAATCAATGTCGAATAACGTCTCCGGTCCTAGCGTTTCAAAGTGATTCAAACTGATTCAAAGTTGTAATGGTCTAAAAAGCATTCAGCTTAACAATAACCATAGGATGGAGTTATGAGGTATATACAATAAAAAGAAGAAGAACAGGGAAACTCATGTAGTGTAAATCGTTTCAAAATTTAAGTTGTCTCTGAAGTATTTGTCCAAATTAGCTTTAAAATTATCCAGGTTGGCTGAGTGTGTAACAGTGGAGGTTGTGGACCGACAACCAGAGGAATTCCACAACATAAGAAAATGCCTATTGACAAAGCGTCTATTAGGCACATGACAGAGTGTTACAGTGCAAATCGGCCAATCATAACTAATTGTTCGAATATGTATGCACCAGTTGTCACTTCGATCTCATATGTCAGGTGATTTCGTGGCTCCGTTCGAATATTCGCCATACTGAGATCTTTTACCATACTTCTTCGAATTACAAATCGTTCGATGGCTGCTGATTTTCCTTTTTCAAAACAGGTTGACATTCTGAAGTTCTCGTGCAATTCTTCTGAAATACGAATTCTTGCGGGTTTTCGGGGCTTCCCGTTCTGGTGCCGGTGGATGATCTTGTGCTTATTGTCCAGGAGCACATAATTGGCACTCAAAAAGTATACTTACGTACTTGGTCAGCGCTGGTTATTATATGATTGCCCTCATGTATGTTTATTTTATCCGGGAAACATTTGGGCTGAAAATTTCTAAAATACTGTACCGTCCATACCTGATAACAACCAAGAACAAGAAACGGGGTGTGTGTGTGATGGAAATGCACGCAAATATGGATGTTTCGGTTAAGCCCATGGATTTAACTCACCTACCTGTGTATGGACACATCTAATTGAACAGTTTAATGGTGTAAGCCTAATTGAATAGTGAATTACAAGTTTAAATTGAATTACTGTGTATCCACTGTTCCAAATCCCGAGTATCATGATCGAACTGACCTTACTTGATAAGTGCAAACAGCACCAAAACAGTCGTGGGTTGTGTGTGATGGAACTGCATGCAAATACAGATTTCTACTAGATTGCGTTTGTTTGTCTTGAATGTATCGTAAGCGTATATTTTAGATTTCTATCATTGATGAGTGATTGTATTACATTCGAGTTTAAACCCAAATATGGCGAGGAAATTAGATCAGGTACGTTTCCTCAAAATGCACACAATAGACGTAGTCTTACCTTGATTGATTTAGATGTTTTCGTTAAAAAAATTCACAATGTTCTTTTATCTTGAATGAATTAAAAAAGAATTTTCTCAGATTTGATCCCGACATGCTCTTGTAAATTGTAACAGATTGTTCGTTAAGTTGAACCAAAATTTAAGGTTTCAAATTTTTCTTCCACCCACGCATGTTTAGAGATCAATTTTGACTTATCTGATTCTGAAAACAACAAGCAAAAGCGACCGGTTTTTTGAGTTGATCCAGATTTTTTCATGGGCATGGAAAAGAAATTGCATTTATTTTCCTCATTTCGTTAGTTTGAAAACAATCGAGTTTGTTTTTCCTTCGTTGTGTAAAGAATCAACCTAGGATACCGATATGTATGGGAAATTTTCGGTATTTAAAAAGGAACGCCTTATACTTCATTACAAAGAATGCAGTATAATGATTATGGGATTATTACCCTCTCAAAATATAATGTTCACAAAAATTGCAAAACTTTTCCTGGTTTAACGAAACAAAGCTTACTGAGTCATAATGTTAAAGGCCCTCCACAGCCAGTCTAAACTTTGGTCCGAATCATGCAGACCACGTACTTATATGACAAGCAGTAGCCACAAATGACCTTTCAAATCTGCGCTCTATAGCTTTAGGTGAAATAACAAACTGGGTGCAAAACAAACGTCCCTCTTTAAAACACGAAAACGTCTCTGAAGAACTTGTATTTAGCGATTTGCGTGTCAAAAGATGAGACACAGACTGCAGTAGTCTAACGCTAATGCTACGGAGCATCAAGCCGTAATTATGACTCAATCCATCTGTCTTGTTATACTCTTTTCTCATTGGTTCAAGTTTATGTGCATTATCGACTGCATGCTTGCACTGAGAGTTGTGCTCATTTTACAAAATGCACAGCTTGAGTTCGGACGTTTGATTTCTGGTTTGGAGTTATAACAATCGGCGACGGGAGCGGGATGATGAGACTTTTAAACTAACAGCAACATCAACAAAAATAATTCAGCATAAACGGCAACGGAATCAGCAGAAACAAACAGAAATGCCTTAACACCAGAAAAATACAACAACTACTATGCACGCTTTCGATTTGAAAACAACGCCAGCATCAACAAAAAAATAATTTAGCATCAACGGCAACGGTATCAACAGTACAAAGGGAGATGCTTCAACAACAATTGAAAACAATTTCACAAAGTATTCATGAACCATACTGTCTTCAAAGTGCACGAACCCCGAGCCTAACTTAACTGCCTACAAAAAAACCCTCCTGGCTCTGGCCGAATGACTATCAATATAGCTTCACGTTAAGATACGTCACAGTGCAAAACGCACACACAGCAAATCACTACAACCGCACAACCGCACGAACAGATATAAACTATAGATTACAACTGTAAGCTACTATGAGCGTCGGCACATACACATTATCAATATTTTCAATACAACTACTCACCGCTAAACATTCACGCCAGCAACAGTGTACAGAAATATGCAACGACCAGATGTTACAGACCAAATGCTATAAAAATTCGATATTCCGAAGAGCGTAAAGTTCCAGATTTCGAATTCGAATTCACAAACCTACGCAGCGTCTCAATCTTCGTCTTATCAATAATGAACCCTGCAAAATTGTAGTAGATTGACCTGCATAATGTTGATCAATATCATGTCACTCAAATACATCCGTGCCAAGTGTCGGTCTTTTAAGACTGACTAAAGTACAACGAACTGGATGATAGAATGGTTGATACATTCAAACGCGAAATCATCAAATAGAAGAAAGAGATTGAGTGTCAGTCAAATCATACATTTTCAAGAACACGAAACTCAACAACGCCAAATAAGCTGACAGAATGCTATCTTGGACAACCAATGATGACGTCGCGTGATGCGATGCTTCTTTATTCTGCTTTCGGAAAAGGGAGCAACAAACGTGCGTACTTTCCTGCACACATCAAGCATAAATCATAAATCAGTCGATTTGTCTTGATTTACTTTTTTCTATTCGGTCTGTGCATTATCGACCGCATATTTGCACTAAGAGTTATGCTCAACTGCTAAAATACACAGCTTGTGTTCGTACGTTTGCTTCTGGTTTGGGAGTTACAACAGTTGTGTAGAATAAAGTCTGTAGACCACGTTTAGGAGGAATATGCCAAGTATCTAGTCGTCAAGTTTTCCGAAAGCCACAAATGAATTCATCCTCTAATTCTCTACTTAATAATACTCGTAATTTTCCTTTCTGCACTATTCATTTTCAATCTTATGGCGCGAAGCCAAATTTGAATTCTTATTCAATCTTCTTTTAATCAATACCTCATGTTTTGTACTGTTTACCTACTATTTTCCTGCACTTCTTTTAAACGATTTAATGTAGGTCGAACAATTTATCAAAATCATTTATGTGTGAGCTTCCTTGGCTATTATGACATTCTAGAAGCAGATTCAATACTGTACTTTGTGTCGTACAGACGAATTATCAAAATTATCTTCACGAATACTTCTCACCAGATGCACTACGATCACCTCAAATTTTGCATCCAATTCTAAAACTCGATCACAGCATATCATATTGACTTCTAGCAAGACTTAATATTCAAGGTTAATAATGTAATTCGTGACAGGATATTTTGTCCGAGAGAACTTCTTATGAAATAATTACACTCAATTTAATCTCGTTGATAGAATATGTATAATTTGCACAATTATATTTTTCATAATTTGCACAGATTTAGTATATGTTTTAACCACTAGCCTGAAGCTAAATTTTTCGTTTACTATCGAATAAAGCTTAGACTTTCTTTTTCTCCTTCAATGATGAGTAGATGGTAATACGAGAAAACTATATAGCATAAAATTTCACCTCCCCCAGAAATGAATATTTTACAAATTCACATATAGGCTGCTGTCAGTGATTTGGTGCCCAAATCATTTCTTTTATTTATAGATTTTTAATCGTCATATTGCAACTGTTTCAGTGGTAGCCTTGTGGATATACTTGGGAATATCTGGATTAATAATTTCTGATTAATACATCTTGGAACAATTCAAAATGGACATCTGATATCAGCAGGTAATATTGATCTGAGTAGATGAAATAAACTAGCTAAATTAATTTAGTAAAGATATTGCACCAAAATCGATGATGATCTTTGTGTCTGACTTCTCCAGGTAAACACGGAGGAGGATACACAGCGGGATACTCGTTGTCATAGGCGATTCCGAGGTCAGCGTGCTTGTAAAGGTTGTACACAGCTTATGACCCATAAGCAACTCTGCTTTTGAGTGTTTAACGAGTAAGCATCTATGTCGGGTTGCGCGATAGACCAGAAGCAAACGTTGGACTATTTCCGATGACGTACCCCTCCCCACGCAATTTTATTGGGGCCCGCGTGAAGGAATCAGCGAAACGCCCAGCCCGAACATTCGAATGAGTTTGATGCAGTTTGGAGCGTTTGTGTTTGATATTATTCAAGGTAATTCAAGTTTTTTTGATAGTCTAAGAAGCTACAACTTTAACAACAACCATTTGATGGTACAAATTGAAATGTAAGTGTATAACCAAGATAAGGAATTAGAGTAAGCAGTATATAAGTGTTCGGGAAACGAATAATTCAATAAAAATTCGTCTTATTTCGTTTTGCATTCACGCAAGCTCGTGGACTGAGCAAGGGTAAAAAGTAAATTGTTCCAATTAAAACAGACATGGAAAGAATAAAAATACCTTCTTCAGTTCAAGCGGGAATCGCGTACCACCAGCACATATTCATGGGTCCGATAATTCCTCGTATCCCATCGCGTGTATAAATCCTGTAAGGGATGGCTCCGGGTATGGAATGTTTTGTAAAGTAAGGAAAGGTCTCCTCTGATTCGTCAATATGGAAAGTCCGACAGATTAAGTTCAGCTATTCTTTCTTCATAAAGCTTGTTGCGGATGCTAAGAATTAGTTTTGTTGATCGGTGTTAGATTGCTGCATAAGTTCAACATCCTTCTTGAGCCACCGAGACCATGAATAGTCTCAAGTATTTATTCATGATCCTTGGGAATATCTTAAGCGAAAACTTCCCGAATATCCGTTTGAGTAGATTTAGCACACGTGTTGCTTTTTTGGAGGCAGTGTTAGTTCGAAGTGAAGTTTTTAAACTGGAGCATATCCAGACACCCAAATCATCCAATTCATTGACACGGCAAAACATTTATAACGATCTTGACGAAAGCTGAGTACTATTTCCTGAAATAATCCTTCTTAGGATGCCATGTTGGCTAAAAATATGATTTAGCGCATTGATGGTTGCGTGGTGATGGGTGGATAGACTTAAGTGATTTCCGGTCACAATAAATGAACGTAAACGATGACCAGATACATCGTGCTAACGGGTTAACGAAGTCGATGTGAATTCGTTCCTACGGCCAACGGACGTGGTGGCGACTTGGGTTATTGTTGAAAACCCGAGAAACTACGAACAAATTTCACGATATTTGAATCGATGCCCGGTCAAAACACCTGAGATCATCTAGGTCGCGGGTGGTTTGAAAACGGTACGTAATTCTCAAATATTTCATACTCACCAAAACTTTATCACAATCTTTTGGGTAATATTACATGTTATACTATTTTCATCATGTACACCAAAACACCGATTTTGAAGTGACTCATTCTACGTAAAATTCCTAAGACGAACAACTGTTCCGGTTATTGAGTTCAGAAGACTTCCGTTATTCCAAATAAACTACCGAAGTTGGAATCCGAATTAAATGAAATTCAGAAAAATAACTCTCTGTTTACTCAGGTTTGCAAAACTTTGCAACCACTGACTATCCTTTTGAATGATAATTCAAAGATCGATATGGATAAACTTAAACGAACTAAAAAGTTTGTTGAATCAATTTTCACCGAAATTTGTCAAAGAGACTTGAGATCCAAAAATGTTATACTGTTTGATATGGATGACAGATATCCTTTACACGATCTGAAAACTGCTCTCTGTTCCACTAATGGCTTCCCATTAGATTGCGCTTCGTTAAAGTGCTCGAGGAAAATTAAACGTTCGAATTCTTGTCTAATCTTATTACAACTCATTGACAAAAGCTTTGCGTCACACATCCTAGACCATAAGAATGCTTTCAAATCGATCCCCAGATTTAACAATGTCTTTATTAAACCAATGCAACGGAGATTTAGGTTCAATAAGCGTACTGTTACTACTCAATTTTCCACCGAATCTTCCAGCAATGGAAAAGTAACGATGGAATTGGATGGGTTACCACAAGAGCCTGTGGCTAGCTAGGTTGTACACTGCTTCTAATTGCATGATATTCTTAAGACTTCCACTAATCCATACGACGAAGTCCTTTTCTTTTATTGTCCATTCCAGTTGTTGCGATCCAAGTTTGTAGGATAATGGGAAATTTTTTACCTATTTGCAACATTTTACAATTTATGAATTTGAATGGAAACTTGTTACGATCTGACCAGCTTTTCAGTATTTGCATATGTCTTTGTAAATGCAAACAGTCCAGGCTTGAGGTGATTTACATCCAATGATCTGCATGATCAGCATTTTGTCTGTGACAAGTTTCGGAAGGTAGCTGATGAAGAATAAAAAGAGAACCGGACAAATCAAAAAAAACTTTGTTGCTTCGATGTCCCTAGACATCACACCATCGATTAGTACATTTTGTCTTGCGATCAAGAAGGTAGTTCCACAAATGTCTTCTAGGAAAGAAGGCACCTATCAATACCAAACACCTGCAGCTTGCTTAGGATTCAAGAATGGTCCACGCGATCAAACGCATTTGATATGTCCCAGTAACACTCATGCACGCAACCTCCCTCATCCACTACCAGTCGTCTATTGTCTCCAGTAGGTTAATCAAGCAAAAACGAAACTTCAAAAATCCATGTGGCACTCTGGACAACAAGTTTTGGGTTTCGAAACGATTCACAATTCTTTCGCACACAATTCGCTCCATAACGTTTGAGATTACTGGAAGGAGTGTAAAAGGCGGTAATTTGTTGGGACAGAACGAGTTCCACATTTGTAGATAGGTGTTATGATTCCTCTCCTCCAGTCATTCGGTTCAATACCCTTCCTCACATAGAGGTTCGCACATTTGATTGCCGCATACATTTAGGATTGCAAGTGTGATTTCGTCAGCTTTCGGGGACATGTTGATATTCAACCTTCGTAGGTGGTGCTGCACTATATCAGAATTGATGCACATATCGCATATAGTATCCGGCACAATTGGTGCTGACAATTTCGATGGTAGCAATGCATCCTTGGAAGTGAAAACTCGTAAATATTAACAGGCGATGGAACTCGTATTAGCCCATTCCCGCCTGAATTGTAGAAAGTATTTTCATTCTGCCCTTGTCTGTTTTACTTGGAACAGTTTACCTTCTGCCGTGGCTCACTTCACTAGCTTGCATGAATGTAAAACGATATTAGACGAATTTTTATAGAATTATTCGTTTCCCGAACACTTATATACTGCTTAATCTAATTCCTTATCTTGTTTATACACTTTCATTTCAATTTTTACCATCATATGTTTGTTGTTAGGCTTGTTGCTTTTTAGACCATTAAAAACCACTGAATTACCTTGAATCTCCAACGGCCGTAGCTTCCGCGGTTAAGACTAGGTCTAGAACAGATGTCTGCTGCTAATTTTCTTATCGAGTATATTCGAAAACATGATTATACAAGGGTATGTATACGGGCAGTTCGCGAAATTAGTTTTCTAGTGATCGGGATGGATGATCTACTCGATTTATAGTTGATGCAGTTTGAAGTCTTCCATAATGAATAATTGCGCATTGCGCTGATCCCAACGTACTGCATTGCTTTCGAAAGTGGTTCCTTATTCTCATCCAATGATGAAGATGAACGGTAAACTATACCAACGATGCAATTGTATCATGACTTCAGATTCAAGATAAACCATATACTGTTTTCCTGATCGAAATCAGTGTTTGCAACTACAGTGCTGTATAAACGCTTGCGGTGGTAAACATTTACTCCACCACCTGTTCTTAAGCAGTCTTTCATATATGAAATAGAGAGCTCGCGATTGCTCACGTGAGTTTGGAACCATGTCTCAGCTGTTGTTATGAATTCGATTGAGTGCTGATTACAGAGATCTCTCATTTCAGCTAGTTTGTTTACCAGGCATTGTGCGTTTGTATATAGACGATTGATTGTAATTTTCTTATAAAATAATGGAGCTGAAGCTCATCTATTTGTCTGACCCTTTTAGAGTCGGAAATTGGTTAATTTTGGGATTGCCGCATTATTTCTAATCTGAATCTCGTCTGATTTTATAAACCGTGTTTCATTGAGCCGTTTGGGTGTAGAAAGTTTAGGGTCACTCATTCTGACATCCTTCGGGAGCCCTAATTGATTCCATCATGCCTCTTGTTAAAAATGTTATTTTTAGATGTTTTGGCATGTCACCTTTAGAGTTTGATGACCAATGTATTCAAAACTTGTCCACCAAGACTGACTCGTTAGATCCGATGCTGTTGGCAATGTTAAGCCAATGTTTGTAATCGTGGTGCTTTATTTCACAAGACTGTTTTGGTAAGATTTTTTGGAGATTCTTTAAATTACTTTCACTCTATTCGAGTATGAATACGTCAGAGCACCTACATGAGGCTATTTATATAATATATTTTGCATAGAATAATAAAAAGTAACGCTAATCTCAATATATAACCATTTAGCAATAAGATGTACGTACCTCATTACGACAAATACCTTTTTGTAATTCGAATGTCGAATAGGATTTTCGAATTCGGACGAAAATAATTGCCTTTGTCCAGACGATGTGCTTTCATGGATGATGAGTGCAACAGCTGTGAGGCTAGATGAAAGTTACTATATTTTGTACAACGAAAAACTTTGCAAAGACGTTCTAATGGATGGTAGATAGAAATCTAATCTATCATCCACCGTCTGCACAGGAAACTTACAATCTGGCCCTATTTGATAAAATTCGCATGGTTACTTCCAGATTCACTTGTCGATTTTTAATTATGGGTGACTTCAATTTACCGAATCTGCAGAGTAGTACCATTTACCCAGAACACGCCATGGAGCGCACATTCAGTGAGTTGTTTGACGATATTCCTCTTTATAACCACATTGCATGTTATACCTGATACCGCGGAAACGATTTACACTCACTATTGGATTTCGTTCTGACAAGCAATGAACACGACATTGATAACGTTGCTTAAGAAAGTCCACTGGGACTAAGTGATCACATCGTCATCCAGTTTGACTATCTATTTGAAGCTGTAAGAACAAATGATGCGCGTAAAACAATTAGGCGGATCAACACTATGGGGTTGATTGATGCTCTGTGAAACACGTTTAACTGCCAACCGGAAACCAGCAACTTACATGAGTTTTGGTTATGGCTAATATCTAATCTTAAAAGTTCAATCGAAGTGAGCTCCGAATTTGTCCTCAGGAACTCAAGAAAAAAACATTGAATTTAAACTAAGAAGCTGAACTCGTAAGTGGTTAACGGTACGAAACATTGCTTGGCGATACCATCGGCAAAACCCATCATCAGAGACCTGGGAAACATTCCGTTTACTACGGAAAAAAGTAAACAAATTTGTCATCCAAGACAAGTTGTGCTTCCACGAAGTGATATTAAGCATAATGGAGCGAAACTCCAAAATATTGTATTGGATGGTTAACGATCAATCTGAGGTGAAACCTGGAGTAGCGCACGTGAACACATCAGCTGGACCAACAACAACTGCAGCAGAAACTGCTGATGCTTTAGCCACGTTTTATTCATCGGTATTCAACCCAATAGAACATGCAATAAACATCCCAAATCAAACACTTTCAAACACGGCTGCCCTTAGTGAAATAAATGTCACTTCGAAACGTGTCCTTCAAGGTTTATTTAATCTTAAAACCGGAAAGTCTCTTGGGGCCGACGGAATAACCCCGAAAATTTTGAAGCAACGTGCGAGTTTGTTATACAAACCACTAACTTACTTGTTCGAGCAAACATTGGTAAATGGAGTGATTCCAACAGAGTGAAAACGCGGAATAATTTCTCAAATTAACAAAGGTGGAAATCGCTCCGATGTTTCTAATTACCGACCCGTTACTCTGTTACCTGTGATCTCAAAATTACTTGAGCGACTCATTGTTGACGATCTAATGAAACTTTTCGAGAATAATAAGTTGCTTGCGAGGAACCATCATGTATTTAGACGTAATTATTCCTGTTTGTCTAATTTACTGGTAACAGTAGATTATTGGACAAAATCGGTAGATAAAGGACAAGCAATAGACGCCTGCTACTTAGATATATCAAAAGCATTCGATCGTGTTGACCATTCCCTACTACTGCAGAAGCTTGAAAGGCTTGGTATCACTGGAAAGTTGCTGAATTGGCTAAATGACTACCTAACAAATTGCACTAACCAGGTACTGTTGTTGGTGCATTATCCAAACCAATCGCAGCGACTAGCGGAGATTCCCATGGTTCAGTCCTTCGTCCGATCCTCTTTCTGGTTTATGTCAATAAAGTACCGGAATTTGTTCCATGTAACATTTCGTTATTTGCGGAAGACAAAGATATGGCGCAGCATTCGTGGTCAAGAAGACTGTTTGCTACTATAGAAGGATCTTGATACGCTTCACAGCCGGTCGTTGAAAAACAAACCGCCGTTTGACTTCAACAAATGCAGGATCATGAATGTGCGGAATCGATTAGAGTTCACATGTCACATGGGTTCACATGTCCTTGAAAATTGCAGTGAATAAAAAGATTTGAGAGTCTGGATATGCTCCAGTTTAAAAACATCACTTCAAACTAACACTGCCTTTAAAAAAGCAACACATGTTCTAAATCTACTCAAACGGGTATTTGGGAAATTTTCGCCCAAGATATTCCCAAGGATCATGAATACATACTTGAGAACAGTCATGGAATACAGTGTGCAGTCATGGTCTACGTGGTTCAAGAAGGATGAGGAACTTATGCAGCGAATCTATCACCGCTTAACAAAACTAGTTCTCAGCATACGAAACAAACCATATAAAGAAAGGATAGCTCAATTGAATCTGTTCGACGTTCCTCATCGACGAATTAGAGGAGAACTTATGTTACTTTACAAAACATTGCATACCCGAACCATCCCTTACAGGATTATTATCGAACCCATGAATATGTGCTGGTCTCATCTCATTCCCGCCTAAACTGTAGAAGCTATTTTTACTCTGTCCGTGTCTGTTTTACTCGGAACAGTTTACCTTCAACCGTTGCTCACTCCACTAGCTTGCATGAACTTAAAAGGAAATTACTTTACATTTTTACTTTTGTGCGGCTGGCTCCACGGGTGTATTAGCCGGCTTCATTGATGCCTCGGATCGCACCAGCCCACGCACGTCGATCGGAGGCGAGATCGTTGCAGACCGTGATCCAGTCTCGTTCCCACCTGCGAACTCCGTAGACGGTACGCAGACCCAGGGTGTCTACATCCTCTTCCACAGTTGACAGCCAGGTTTTCACTTGACCACATTGCCGCCGACGCCAAGTGCGAACGGGTTTGCAGGATGAGTTTTGGAAGTGCTGTGTCTGTCTTTCGGAGAACGTGGCCAAACCATTGCAGGAAAGGAAATTATACGAATTTTTATTGTATTATTCGTTTCCAGAACACTTATATAATGTATAATCTACTTCTTCATATTGTTTATACACTCAAATCTCAATTTTTACCATCCTATGGTTGTTGTTAAGCTTGTTGCTTTTTAGACTATTAAAAACCTTGAATTACCTTGAATAAAACATTGATAATAAAAATCGTCCAATAGGCTTCACCTGTGTGCAGGTGGTGATAATTGGCTATCTTGAAATAATCACAAGTTTTTCAAAATATTTTGTATCGATGACTTGAGACCATGGATGAAGGCGGTTGAGAAAACGTTTTTTAATTAGACTATAGCAACTCTTTAAGTATCATCCAGAAGCTCACAATCTTGTAGCTTGCGGCTAACGAAATATCTGCCATGAATCACATCAGTATTACTGGGCTTTGTTTGGATAGTTTTTCCAGGTTCGTCCAGTGAATGCATGCACGCACTACGTATACGCAATTTGTAAGATTTTATGTGGTTCTACAAAGGACTTGGTCGATTTTCTAATATTCATCGCTTGAATAGTTGCATAACTCTCAGGTACATGCCACATGTTTGCAGACGACTTGAAATTTGCCCATTGTTCATATCGCTGTGATAGCTTGAGATCGCAAGACAGTTATATGTTGGTGGCAGTATTGAATCATTCTTCCAAACCTAAAACAACTTCTAACACAAAATTATTTTAATGCCTCAAGTCAGAACTTTGACAACCAGAAAATTTTAGTTTCCATGCGGTTTTCATCATCGTAAATTATATTTTAATTATCGTACATAATTCCTTGTTGATTTTTCATAACTCAAACATGGAAATATGTACATAATTTGAATATATTATTCCTGTTCTGTTCACATGTTCTGTTTCTGGGATTAAAGTGTTGTGTGTTTAAAAATTATACCGTGTTGCGTTAAATAGTGTTTTTTCGGAAAATTGATTAAATTAATCAGAATGCGTAGGTGTATATTCGTGAAATCTTCGTTAGATCAGAAACCGCGATTCTAAATACGAGTACTAGTCCCTCCAGTCTTTTTTCAACATATACAGCCATGCGATTTAATAGACCAGATAGTCGATACAGAGATGTAATAATAATAAATTCTGATTTCAAATACCAAGAATCTGGCATCCTGTTGGTCTAAACATTCATCACCGAAGCTAAGCTCTCCTTCACATTAGTCTGTTTATGCAAGTTGTCCTGCGCATCTGACGAGGATTACAAGGAACTTAGGAATCTTATCACCAGATGGCTCAGAAGAGCACTACGAGTTTATTCAATCGATGATTTCAACCTACCGTGTATTGACTAGGACACAGAATTTCCCCGGTCTATCTCGATTGAGTACATTTTGTGTCCGCTTCATCAGCACGTGAGTAAAACACTGGGCAAAAGAAAGAGGTACCCACTATCAAAACTTGAACTTGTCCTGTCATGCGGTGCTATAGTCATATAAAACCTATCTTCTCTCTCAACTATGAGTTAAAGTAACCATGTCACCATACATTTATAGGCAAGTCTCTGCTTACGTAAGACACTAGTCAACTAACAGCGTAGTATCAACCTTGTTGACCGCAACGTCGTACGGCTCCCACTTTTAGGTTTTGAATGGTGATCTGAAGACAGAGACATCGAAACAATTTCTCAGTTATTAAGTACATTATCATATGTTCTCGGGACCTTTATAGCTGTATGGCTGAAAATTAAGTCACATTGGTAGATTCCTGTGGTGGTGCGCAGCATAAAAATTGCAACAGAGACAGGACACAGATACAGATGCAGAGCCTTTCTGATCAATTGAAATTAGTATTGCATTATTCGATGAACAAAGCAGTCTAGCTACCACTTAGGCTTTAAAAAATTTACAAAATTTGAAGGGCAATCTCTGCTAGAAGAGTCTGAAAAACTATTGTAGCTACTTTGATTCTAAGAATAAGACTAGTTAGCACCTGGGTAACTCAATACTAGACAACTGCAAGCAATTCGGTTCCAACTTTGACATGACAGAAACTTTGCTCGATTATTTCTGAAGTGTAAATAAGAGGGATGGAGGTAATAGGACTCCCACAGTCACAAATCTTGATGTGTCAATAGCTCTATCTCCTCTAAGCGAACAATTCATGGCACAGGCGATGTCGCTCGGGTTTTAAATAACCTCACCGGAAATTATTACACACACAAAATTTATGAGAGATATAATTAGGGTACTAGGAGAGATTCTTTGTCAGTTATAAAAATAATTGCACTGTCAAGGCATCCTACCAGTTAACTTGAAGGAAGATGTCGCCGTACAATTTTTAAAAGAGGTCGAAGCAATACGATCATAAATTAATGACCGAAATGTTTGACTAGTGTTTTACTCAAAGACTTGAAGAAGCTTATCACGGACCGGTTTTGCAGCCACACCAAGCAAAGTTTTTTATTAAGCACGGCTCAACATGGTTTTTGAAATGGAGGTCGTGTCAATCGAATCTGCTGTGCATTTAGACAGAGACTCAACGATACTTTATGAAGGCTTTCGATTTGAAATCTTCTACTCATACTATAACAAGGCTCCAAATCGGACAATCACAGCTTAATATGGTTTAAGCTCGTGGACGAAAGAATATCTGGTTTGCTTTACGAATGAATAACCTGTATTCTTTATGATACATATTTCCCGGTCAATTAGGCAATGCTACATCTAATTTCGCACAGTTTTCATTAATTGACCTATTACTCTTGCTGATCGGCATCAATGATTCGTCATCTTAATTTATGAACCTGCTACATGTTTGTAGACTATGTCGAATGTATTAGATCCAGTGTTACGTGTGATTTGTGGAGAGATATTGGAAATGACGTTAAATGGTTGCAGGATATAAATTTTCATCTGGAATATAGTGAATGTCATCAGTTGTCTGCAATATTCTACAAAATAACAGTGACTACCAATAGCGGTAAGATATGCTTAACCTCGTTTCGAAGGACCTGAGATTTAACTGCACAACGAGCTACCGCAATTACGTTGTCCGATCGAACATGGATCCCACTTCAAACTCACATTTTGTCATGAGTTTGTAGTGATCACGTCGGGCTCACCAATTTGTAGTGGACTGACCACTACAATAATGTCCCCAAGAATGTTGGAGAAAAGGCACAGGAGATGAAAGGTTTATCGCGGTAGCCAAAAGGGTGCACAAAGGTACATGGTAGCAATCACGAACACGAATCAACGGAAAGTCAGTTATCAAGGTCACTTGTTATGTACAGTAAAACAATGTTACACAGCCCCCTTCCAAGAAGTCTTGTCAGAGGAGACTTCTGATCAGGAAGTGACAATTAAACTGGTTAAGCGGTGTCAGGTCGTTCCAGGCTGCAACATAGTCTCTCAGCAACCAGTAACTTTGAATTCAGCCAAGGCACTTGATCTGCGTGGGTCGATTGTCGGTGGTGACCAGGGTAGGATACAGGAAAAGCGATAAGTACTAAGCCCAGTCATGTCTCACATGGAGTGAACGTGCTGCCGGAGCTAAATCACATGGGGTGAACGTGCTGCTAGCGGGAATCGCCCGTCTGGCATGGTCTTAGTATGAACCCAGTAAGAGCAGATGTAAGCACATCCGTAGGCTTGACAACGAAGAACCGGAAGCTTCGAAAACATAGTCCGTGCTGAGAAGTTCCTGCACTCCAGGGTCGATGGCGAACGGCCTCGTCTGAAGAAAGCTGAGTGGTGTGTAGTCGGGCTGGTAAGGACCTTGTCTGATAAGTTTCGTGTTGGGCGGCGTGTGCTGATGGTAGGGGCTACCGGGTGGCGCGGCCACGATTTTACCAGCGGGGGGTACATGCGTACCGAGGGGATACACGAATGATGCGTGTATTACAGGTTACCGGATAGGATGGCGACAAGCGTCGGTGATCCGGGGGTGGCGCGTGCCACTTTTTCCGAAACGTCGGGCTCACCAATTTGTAGTGGACTGACCACTACAATAATGTCCCCAAGAATGTTGGAGAAAAGGCACAGAAGATGAAAGTTTTATCGCGGTAGCCAAAAGGGTGCACAAAGGTACATGGTTGTAAATGACGAAAATTTTGTGTGAAATTCCTTCTTATTTTTCTGTTTGAACAATTGAATTCTTCTTAATTCTCAACAATTTTATCTTACATTGTTTTTGTGTACACATTTTCCTTATGCACTTGTATACCCCGTTTTGTTTTACTGAAGTAATTTATATTGCTTGGCTGCCATTAAAATTCCACACATTTTGCTCGTGGTATTTGGAGAAAACAGAGACGATTGTTCACCATTGTATTGGTAATTTTATTTCTTTGCATTTATCATTTGGCAGTCTATCTTGTCAGCATTGGCTGAATTTGTTGTTGTCATTTGGAAACTTTGAGCATTTTGGCTCACATCATTTGTACAACCCGGTACAGTTGAGGTTTGTTAATTGTTATTGTCTATTAATATTGTTAATAGAACCGTAGAAAACTCGAATCATTGTGGTTTTGAATTGTCGAAATAAGAAACGGGTGGACTACGCGTTAAACAGCGACTTTAGTCGTTACAGTTCTCAACTCGGATTGTTCTATTTGGAGAAACAGAAAATTGAATTGCTCATTTGGAAACGGTCAATTTGGATCGTCGGCCTATTTGAACAAGGATCAACTTGGATCTTCGTGCCGCAATTCTATTTTGTTTCAAACTCGGTGACGTCCCCTGTTTTTCTTTTTTATATCTTCGTTTTTGCATTAATTGATAATGCCTAAAAAATCGAAACGGTTGATCCCTACTGGGAAACATATTGATAGTGAATTTAATGACACTGCTGGTTCTGCCTCACATAGCTCTTGCTTGTCGCCTTTAGGTAGTTGTAATTTAGAACCTAAACCCGAACAGGCTATGCGGGATTTACAGCAGGATTAGTAGTAGTGAAGGAAATGTTAGCTCAGTTGTGCCGATCCAACGACAATCCGGTGGCTAGTTTTCCCGTCGCTGATCGTCAACTGAATCGGAAGTGGCAAAGCGCCACAGAGAATCGTGAAAGATTCTGCTTCACTTCCAAAGGTTGAATTATCATCATTTGATGGTAATCCAGTGGACTACTGGAAATTTATAAGGCAGTTTGAATGCCATGTGGAATCAAAAACTACTGATTCTGGTCAGCTTCTATTGTACCTCACATATTATTGCCGAGGTAAAGCTCGAAATGCGATTGACGCTTGCGTGATGTTGCCGCCTGAAGAAGGTTATGAAAGAGCACGCAGCATTCTAAAGGAAATGTTTGGCCTACCTCATGTTGTTGCACGCTCGTTATTAAACGAGATGTTGAGTGAAGCAACACGGGTAAGAAACACTTCCGATAGTCTGTCAAACCTCGCCTTGAGGATGGAAAACTGCCAAATTGCTTTGAAGCAAATGGGTTGTGAAGCAGATTTGAATTCTGTAACCACCTTGGAAGGCGTTGTTAAGTGTCTACCTGTCGCCTTACAGCATCAGTGGGCTGATGCGGCGGATGAACTCAGCATGGATGGCCATGGAGTCACATTTGAGCACCTGACACAATTTGTGTCACGGCGTGCACGTATCGCAAGGAGCAGGTTTGGGCAGCTGCTTGAAACAACTAGCTCAAACACGCATCATCAATCACCTCGTGCATACCCGAATGCGAGGAGTGGTTTCCAAACCACTGAGAAAAGAAATGTTTTTGTCACCACAAGTGATGTAAGGCCTAGCATGAAATGTTGCATTTGCCAGGCATCTCATGAGTTACAAAATTGTCCGAAATTTATTGAATCGGATGTCAAGTCGCGCTGGGAAATCGCCAGGCGCAACTCTGTTTGTTTCTTATGTCTGCGACCGTCACATGGCGCTGTGTCCATGTAAATACAAGCCGTGGTGCACTGCCGAAAATTGCGGTAAACGACACCACACACTTCTACACTACAACCACGCTGCAGAGAAACCGTCCACGAATATTCACTGCAGTCATGCGGCATTCAGTGCAAAGGTGTTCTTAGGTTCTGTACCCATCAAGATCGAGACTCCAAATGGGCTTATAAATGCAGTTGCCTTCTTGGATAGTGGTTCTGATACCACTTTGATTCTTAATGACTTCGTTGAACAGAACAGGATGCCTAAAAGTCCTGCGCAAGTTTCATTGACCACTTTGGGTCATCAGCGTAAACTTACTTGTTCTCGTTTGAAATTTGAAATACACTCGTTTGATGGCAGTCAAGTAATCCACGTCCCTGAGGCTTACACAGTAGAAAAGTTGCCGCGTGTATCACAGTGTCCAATGACAGCCTTGAGTGAACGGCCTGCATACTTGAAAGACGTTGACTTCCTTGATGTTAGTGATCAGCCTGTGACTGTGCTCATAGGCTGCGACGTCCCTGAAGCACATTGGGCGTTGGAACAGCGCTTAGGAGGCAGGCGCCGTCCATTTGCAACCAAAACGCTGTTGGGGTGGATTCTGCAAGGCCCAGCATGCCAAACTCCAAAGGATATCTTGTGTTTGAATTCTTCCTTGGAGCAAGGGTCCATTGATGAATGTGTCAACCGTCTGTACAATGCAGAATTTGCAGACATATCCGCTGAAGGAAATGAACGATCGCGCGATGACGAAGATGCATTGTCGCTCGTAAGAGGATCAAAAATTATCGACGGTCATTTTCAGGTACCGCTACCTTGGAAGCCTGATAGAAGCAAACTGACCACAAATTATTTGTCAGCGGAAAGGCGCTTAAGCTACTTGCGGCGTCGATTTGAACGCGATAGTGTTTTGTTCGAGCGTTACAGCAAGGTTATGGCACATCATTTGGAGATTGGTTATATCGAACCCGTTCTGAATAATGCCACGGAGAATATTGTTTGGTATTTGCCTCACCATCCGGTTTTCAATCCTAAGAAACCGGAAAAGCTGAGAGTAGTTTTCGATTGTGCGGCTAAACACAATGGTGTGTCGTTGAATGATGTACTATTTCAAGGACCAAATCTGACAACAAATTTGATCGACGTATTGCTGCGCTTTCGATTACATGTATATGCTGTTGCTGCTGACAGCGAAGATATGTTCCTCCAAGTCAAAGTGCCAAACTATGATAGAGACGCACTTAGAATTCTTTGGTTGAAAGGATTGGAAAGCGACGGTTTATCGGAAAGGCTAGCTTCACACAGTATTAAATGGTGTTTTAACCCTCCATACTCTAGTCATCGAGGAGGTGTTTAGGAACGATTGATAAGATCAATTCGTCGTGCCTTGAATGTTACATGCGCACAACAAACACCATCCGACGAGACCCTGCAAACCGCCTTGATTGAAGTTGAGCGGATTCTGAACAACAGACCGCTTGTTCCTTTTTCTTCAGACGACATCGACACCCTTTCTCTGTGTCCCAACGACTTGTTGCTGAATCGCTCAAATGATGGAATGCGTTCTGAAAATGGGTTTGTTGACAGTTACAAGAGAAATTGGAAACAATCGCTGCACTTGGCGAACGTCTTTTGGAAGCGTTGGAAGTCAGAGTACCTACCACTGCTACAGACAAGACAGAAGTGGATCCATCGTAAACGTAATTTCCGTGTTATGGATATCGTACTAGTGAACAATGTTGAAGCCCCGAAGCGTGCTTGGCCACTAGGTATTGTTGTGGATATTCACGTGAGCGAAGATAATTTAGTAAGGTCTGTTGTTGTTCGTACAAAGAATGGTTTGGTTACCCGCGATATACGGAAAATTTGTCTGCTGGAAGGATCTCAAGAAGACGAAGGCCCGGAGGTTGGTGCGGTGGCGCAAATAGGGCAAGCCCGAACTTCCTAAAGGGTCAGGAGCAAAGCTGGAGGACGTGGTGAGTCTACGTTTGGCAAACGTTTTCTCTATAAAAAGCCACATATGTCCAGTGATAGCAATGCGATGTGGCGTGTGTGACTCGCCACTCAATAAAGTCATTTGCCGTTTGTCTTGCGTTTTTCGGGTTAAGATTGGAGTAGTTGGGTAAGGAGGCGGAACCAATCAGTTAGTTTCATTCAGAACACCAGGTTTAGAAGGAATTTGGCGGGAGGTGTAAATGACGAAAATTTTGTGTAAAATTCCTTCTTATTTTTCTGTTTGAACAATTGAATTCTTCTTAATTCTCAACAATTTTATCTTACATTGTTTTTGTGTACACATTTTCCTTATGCACTTGTATACCCCGTTTTGTTTTACTGAAGTAATTTATATTGCTTGGCTGCCATTAAAATTCCACATATTTTGCTCGTGGTATTTGGAGAAAACAGAGACGATTGTTCACCATTGTATTGTCTATCTTGTCAGCATTGGCTGAATTTGTTGTTGTCATTTGGAAACTTTGAGCATTTTGGCTCACATCATTTGTACAACCCGGTACAGTTGAGGTTTGTTAATTGTTATTGCCTATTAATATTGTTAATAGAACCGTAGAAAACTCGAATCATTGTGGTTTTGAATTGTCGAAATAAGAGACGGGTGGACTACGCGTTAAACAGCGACTTTAGTCGTTACAATGGTAGCAATCATGAAACATGAATCAACGGAAAGTCAGTTATCAAGGTCACATTTTATGTACAGTAAAACAATGTTACAAGTTCATTAACCATTTAGTTGATTATTACATTTAAAAACCGTGTATCTCCTTTACAATAAATGACATGTTGAAGGGTTTAGCGCAGCTGAAAACTGTACTAATGTCATGTGCTAATATGGAAAATTGGCAGAAAACTTTCCATAATCATTTTCGGTATACGTATGGCTCTTTACTCCTGACTGTTCCCAACTATGTCGATGAGTCATGATTCTTTATGCGTCAATTAACCATCACTGTCACCCACTCATACAGCCATCACGTTTGCTTACAAAGTGATTTCATTTTACGTGCATTTGTTTTTGTCCGTGACGATAATTAGCTTGAACCCATGCGGTAACTATTACCTGAACACTCCAAAATCCTTAGCTGTTGCACAAAATATAGTATCACAAAGTGAAATGATGCTTAAGGTACGAATTGTATTGATTGTTGAAGGCAGCCTTCTTCGAACCTGTGTGCAACAAAACACTACCTTCAAGCGATTACGATCAACGTAATACCCTCAATTTTGACCATTTTCATTTAGGCACATACACGTATATATTTCGGAATGTGCCTAAGTCAAAGCAAACAAACAAGCCCTGTGAATTCTCTCTTTCGTTTTCAAACTCAGCTGTCTTAGTTCAACCGAATTATTCAGGTCTTTCAGTGAGGTAGCCTGCCCATCTAACAGAATACGTAGATTAAATGTTTCATTTCGTACGATTTATTTTGTCTCAACGCTCCAGGGAGAAAATCTTGTAGTGTTATCATGGTTGTGTATGTTATTTGATTTATCGTTATTGTTTGTTATAATGCATAAATTTAAAAAAAATAAATTAATAAATGATTTATTCTTGGATATCCAGGGCATGCTAAACACGATCAATAATTAACAAAATGTTTCCGTAAACAAAGCCAAAAATCGTTATTTAAATCTCAAGGGGGTGGGGGGCAAGGGAGTCTTTACGTTCGTTAAAAGTTAGGCGGCAATTAATCATTTTTACAGACAATTAATACGTGTGCTGCTGTTGTGCGGAAAAAATAATGCGATGAGAGAATATAAATGTCCCTAAGAATATTGAAGTTCGACGAATGTAATTATCGAAGATATGAAGAATAACGAAGAGGATATGAACTCAAACGTTTAGGTTGTGATCGTTCGATATGTCATACTTTTTTCAATGAAAGATGTATTTCTCTTGAGTTCTCGTAGATGATTTGTTGCAGCAGGGTGGTATCACCTATGCCAGTTTTGTTCACATGGATGTAAATCAGGTAATCTGAAAGGTAAATTGTAAGTGACTAAGTGAATGTTCAATATGAAATTTGGAAAACTATTTTCACTATTAATAGCCTGGAATGCTATGGTTATGTATTACTTCTAACTAAATATCTAGGTTGAAAATTTTCAATAATTTTTTCATACGTTGTAATGAATCTAGATTTTTGTTTAAAGTCAGATTTTTATTATTAAGTAGTATATGACGTTCGAAAAGCAGGACAGAAGCACACGACCGGTTTCGCAGTTATTGCCGCTCATCAGGTGTGCGTATCCGTGACCTGATATTCGAACGCCATTCTGACTTTGTGCTAAACCCATTTATTTGCAATTTCGAGGATAAATCCTCATTTGCAAATTGAAATTTAGCTTTTGATATGGGGACTAATCTAAGTCCCACAGTTGGTGCAATGTAGCACCGATAACTGTTTGCAATATTTTTGCAACATTCCAATAACAGCATGATGGAAGTTTCTGTTTAAAGTCAGATTTCGATTAATAAGTAGTAATGATGTTCGAAAAGGCAGTAAAGAAGCACACGACCGGTTAGCGGGTTTATTGCCGACTCATCAGATGTGCGTATCAGTGAATTTTTTTTGATGAGCGGCAATAACCGCGAAACCGGTCGTATGCTTCTGTCCTGCTTTTCGAACGTCATATACTACTTATTAATAAAAAAATCTGACTTTAAACAATAACTACCATCCTGCTGTTATTGGAATGTTGCAAAAATATTCCAAACAGTTATCGGTGCTACATTGCACCAACTGTGGGACTTAGATTAGTCCCCATATCAAAAGCTAAATTTCAATTTGCAAATGAGGATTTATCCTCGAAATTGCACATGAATCTAGATGTTTTAAAATCATGTTAAGAAATGCAAATATCATGTTTTTCGGGGAACACTCCAGATTTTAACATAATACTTCAGGTAAACATTTTTCATTGCATTCGTGTGGTATCTTGGCAGTTCCATGATGTTATATTGATTTTATAAATTATACCTATAGACTTGTCGGAAGAGAATAGTTGAATTTGTATCTGTATTACCTGAAGATATTATATTAAAAAAATATTTTGTTGCCTAATTCACGGAACCATAATAATCACAGAATGAACTGCGCGCAAATGTCTCACACAAAAGCTCCATTGTTTGTGTGAATAGGTTGGTTTTGCATGCTGTGTAAGGTTTCGCAATGTGCTTCGTTTCAATGGGTACAAAAATAAGGAAGTTTACGCTTTTAGTTTCGAAATCTTTGACGCATCAACCGCTTCAGTTAGAGCTAAAACAAACATGGAACATCTAATATCATTTTGTAGGCTCTCAGTTAAGCGAAGTCATCTAAATTTTTTGTGACCAAAATTTTCAAAATTATAGAAAATATGTGACTAGAGCTCCGCAAAATCTTTCCTGTCATGACATGAACCATTCAACAGAGTTGCATACAGTAAAGATCGACAGGAATATTGATCGAATGCATTTGAGGTAACGGCTATACAGCATTATTTAAACTATCTTCTCGTTCAATCCGTTTGATAAGCTGATCGTTACCATAAAAAGGTCCGCGTATGGAATCTTCGAAGTTCAAGTATTTCAATGGCCATTATCTAAAAATGATGGCTAATCTAAAATTGATTATGATAATTATGTGCATTTTACACCGTAAACAAAAAATTGAAAATCGTACTGAAAATGGAACATTTTCCTTTCATTCTTTCGTGAATTTACTCGTCGCGTGTTCTTTTAATAGAAAAGCTCTCAACCATATAGTAAAAATGAATTTTTTTAATCATTTTAA
Source organism: Atriophallophorus winterbourni (assembly GCA_013407085.1). Taxonomy (NCBI): domain Eukaryota; kingdom Metazoa; phylum Platyhelminthes; class Trematoda; order Plagiorchiida; family Microphallidae; genus Atriophallophorus; species Atriophallophorus winterbourni. The sequence goes on from JACCGJ010013492.1 coordinate 73,978, forward strand.
AGTCTTTGCTATGAGACCATGCATACTAAAAGGCGTACTTTGATGTAAAACAACTTGGCATGCGCCGATGATATGAAAAATTAAATAATTAAATCAATCATTGGCGTACGCCGTTCAAAATTTTTCCACTGTTGAAAGTTCCGGATTGCCGATTGGATTTTCTGCTATACCGAACATTTTGTTCATACACAATGAAATATTGAAAATGCAATTTATACAAAAAGTATCATGCTCACGAGACAAATCTGTGGACAGAGTATGTAAAAAGGATCAAGACTAAACATAAAATAACGAAATAAAATTATTTGTCTTGTTTAATTAAAGAAAAGGCTGAGCGATATTTCAAAGATGATGATGGGTTTGCACATATTTTGATATTATACCGATTTAGATAGCTTAATATTTAAAGAAAAGTACGTGAAAATAAATAAAATTGGATCCGGAACTTATGGAATTGTCTACAAAATATGTGAAAAACAAAGTGGTACAATATTCGCACTTAAAAAAATTATGATCGAGAAGTGAGTATTTTTTATCTTCCTATAATTCTCAGCTCTGAAGATGGCGTGCCAGCCTCTACTATGCGTGAAATCGGAATTTTACAAGAACTTAATATCCACCGACATCCAAATATAATCAGGTTTGAATTTTGTATCTGTAACACTCAGGCTGTGCGAGGTCATTCATAAAAATTGTCAAATATCATTGGTTTACGAATTTGCTGATTGGGACTTGAAGGCGTTCATGGAAGAAGCACATTTTGTTGGAGCCACAAAATATGCTAAAACGAAGAGTGCATTGCCTATAAGCTTAGTTATGGTAGAAAAGCGTCTAGTTTATGCTTCAGTCCTTTTATAGACAGTTGGTAAATGGTCTACATTTTTGCCATCAGCTGAAAGTGTTCCATCGCGACTTAAAGCCATCAAATTTATTATTAAATCGAAATGGATTGCTGAAGCTTGCTGATTTTGGTTTGGCAAGAACGTTTGCCATACCTAATAGAACATATTGCCATGAAGTTGTGACACTTTGGTATCGCGCACCAGAATTGATGCTGGGGGCTAAGTATTATGATGAAAAAATTGATGTTTGGAGCATCGGATGTATTCTTTATGAAATGGTAATTGTAATTATGCTAATGGTTCATAGATTACTGGCGAGACACTTTTCCCCGGTGATTCAGAAATCGATGAATTATTTCTCATCTTTCAGAGGTTTGGTAAGCATCAACTTCGAAATAAACTATGCAGGTACACCAACCGAAAAATCATGGAAAGGTGTCTCGGAATTACCGGATTATAATCCATTATTTCCTAAATTTCGCGCGAAAAACTTCACAGATCTCTATATTCCCGAAGAAGCGAAAGATATTTTACAGGTATGTGAAGTGATTTGAGTAAAACTACCCCAATCTTTCCCACAAATTGGTTCATTTAATTATGACAGTTTTGCCGGAAGAGAGGGAGATATGTGTATTACAATCTATTGATAATATTTTGAATTAGGGAAGCAGGGGGATATGAGCACTACAATATAGTTTTAATATTTTGATTTATTTATTTATTTTGAATGAAATCATGCCAAAAAAGAAAAAAATTGTAAAATAAATTCTTTTTAAGAACCGTATAAAACAGTGGCATACAAACATAACTTTATTTACCAGTTTACCACTGTTACAAGGCCCATTGAACCCGATCTTACTGTCTCCACCTGATTACGGCAAACATACAGTAACCGGCAGTGTGTAAGCGATGGGGATGTGAGCACCACAATAAATTGAATTACTATTTCGTTATTTTGTGTATATCAGTGATTCTCGATAAAAATATAATTATTATCAGCAAACGGAAAAGTGGATTATAATAATAAATATTTACAAGTGCTCCAACACTTCTTCCGACTAATCATCTAGTTTCCAATTGAGAATTACATCTATTAAAAACTTTCTATTAAAGTAATAATGCAAAGTATGTTGGAAACGTAAGGTAAAACGTAGCAGTGATGCCTGCGTAGCAGGCCATACATTCACCGTGATTCATTAAAATTAAACAATATAAAATGTTTAATAAGGATTTCATGATTTTTATCATTATTTCATAATAATCTGCTAAGTTTAACATTTGTTGCACCGGTCCTTGGAGCAATAAGTATTCAAAGGTATTTACCACCCGACGTTGATTTTGAAATTCGTAGTCTTATTTCACTGTACTATCAATACTGCTCAGAAATGTTTAAAAAGTGTGAATGATAGTAAAATGGAATATACACTAATTAAAATTAATATGTACGACTTTTTATACATATTGTGTAAAGCCGTCAATTATCACAAGGGTTGGATAAGAAGATCTCGTTAATCTTGATCATAATCATGAAGTATAGGTCTAGAACCTGATAAAACGTCCAACAACACGGAGCAGGAAATGATGATAAGCAAAGGCGTAAAGCGGACGCAAATATGCAAACACAGAATAAACAGCGTGTAACAAGGTATTGTTGATTGAACGTTGATATTATTGTTTTGTTCGCAAAGGAACATGTGTTAACTATTGACAACATTACTTCTCGATAAAAAAATCTTAAGACAGAAGAAATGGAAAAAAGGGGAAATATTCCGTGGTCTATGACCTTATTATTTTTTTGGCTTGACCGTTAAGTCCCGAGTTTCAAAGTTTATGAAAGCTTCTGAAAATCTATTATACGCTGAACGACTTACAGGCTTGAGATCAAGTACTTCAACACGAATACAATTTGAAGTGGCTTAATCCTTTCTCTGAAAATAATTCTCGACATCAAAATCCACCAAAGACCGACGCTAGGTTTATATGCTACATATCCCACATTCGAAACAGAACTGCCACGGTATTTACGTTCAGTCAATTTCTGTTTCGTCCGAAATTCGCTTACGGTTGATGTTTTCAGCTCACTTAGTTTAATATTATTCTAATACTGAGAAGAATTACTGACTCTTTCGCAAGTCATGTCGATTATTTTATACATAATTAATTATTAAGGATATTGAAGCTCAAAATAGTAATAAAACTGTGATGGTATGACACCTAACAGTTGGTTCAACAATTGAGTTGTTGGCCTCCTTCGGTTGATGTCGAACAAGGGTGTACATTACAAGCGCATGTTGGTCCCAGGTTTCACAGCATTTCACTAAATTGTCCGATTCGGGAGGAACAAGTTTTCCCGCAGAAGCTCTCTTTATACAGAATGTTGACCACTTATCATATCTCGACAATGGATTACATCACAAGCGCATGATGGCTTCATGCTCCAGAGTGTTTCAAATGACGAAACAGTCCGATTCCGCTGACAGCATTATCTACGATCAGCGTCTGGAGACAGTATCTGCCCTTCCTCAGCTTACAGATGGCACTTTACATAGTGCCGTCAAAGTCAGTGGTTATGAGTAAGTACTTCCCAACTCGTAGGGTTAATGCTAAGAGGATTTAAATCTCTTTGGCAAGCTTTTTGAACCGTCAGCGCGGTCTACCCAATGGTCGAAATCCTGATTTCGAATTAAAATATACACGTTGATGCTTAATCGGCAGATTTAAGTCCGTAGAATTATTTTCATATTGGACGCTTCTGAAATCATATTATTTGGTGTGAGATCACCCTGTCAAATTCCCTGCGGATAGCTGACCATAGTCGTCAAATTTGAACAGCTTAAAATTTAAGGGTAACATGAATTTTATACCATTTATATTAGACGAGTCTTGTTAGTACCCAGATTATCGTAAACATTCGGATAAAAATAACTAAATAGCCTACTATAAAGTTTACACGTTACTCATCCGTAATGGCATCAGTGTCTTTCAAGCCGAGTGGATAATCTGCCTGTTTTTCTGCCATGAAGCCTAAGCATACATAAGACATTATCAAAGCGGCTATTAACAATGAGAGAACTCCTCGAGAGTGCTATTCTATCAAATATACAAAATGATGATATAGTCTCTTAGTTGAATGCGATTGCAAAACGAAATATTGTTTGTCCGTTTACTTAGATTTCACGTCCTTGTGGATAATATAACAACAAAAATGGTATGTGTGCGTGAAGCTGCACTGTGATAATTACTACAAGCGAAAATGAAAAAGAGCAAGCGACTGTTTTTCAGCCGCTTTTATCCTTTTAGTTTCTTGTCTATACGGTTGGAATGTGATGATATAATGGACTTACCGCTCCACAAGACAACGAGACATGTTCATTTGCATCTGCGAAAGATTCATTATTAATTTATTCTTATTTCATTTCCATTACGATTTAAAACTGAATGACGATTATTCTGTAGTTAGAAACTAATGTCCTTTCACGGATTCGTCAGACCCAGATTGTTTTTAGCGAATTAATTACGCCTCTAAATAGTTCGCATATTTCTATCATGCATGGACGGATTAAAATTAGTTTGGTATTCCAAAGTAGCAGTACCCTCTACATAACACGTGCTGGAAATCGTCACAGGTGGCAAACAACAGATATCAAGCGTCAATTCGCCGCATGAGCGCAAAGTTTTAAGTCCAATCATATTTTCCTGCCATAGAGCAGGGCTCAGTAAATACAATCATATTGATCTTCATGGAACACAGGTATAGAGCCAGACAAAGATGAAGCAGGAAAAGTAGATAAGCAAACGCGTTAAAAATCGAGCAGCTTACCGTTGTCCTTCACATGGGTGTTCGAACGGTACATGACGGAAACTCGGGTAATTTGTTTATTGATTTTTAGTGTTTAGCCAGAAGTTATTAGAAATATACGAACAGCGATATGTGAAGTTGTTCAAGCTGATAGTTTTAATAATGATGAAAGACTATAAATTGCGATGGCCAAAAACTATAACCTTTTCATTGTGAATGTCAGATCAAAGTGCATGCATACTGACAAAAGGCAGTCATTTTGTGACTGAAGTTGCTCTTGAGGGTGAGCAACAGATCACGGATTAGCAAATCCATTGTCTTGGTTTGTAATCTGGAACGAATGGAATTGAACAACTTACCATCACATCGCGTCATGATCACCACCATCATGGAGCACAAACCTGAAGTCATAAAAACTGCCACGCAACATAAAGCGAACGCGCAAAAAAGCGTGCCAGCTGAATAACAAGCGCAAAAGCAGTTTGTTTTTGTAGTTTCACTGTGAGCGATTTTTTTTATTTTTTGTTCTGTATCATATACTAAGATGATTCCGGATAAAAATTATTACATACATAATAAAATACATTGGCACTGACTTCTATTTGCAGCCACATTGCGTAAAGCTTCCGGCCAACTGTTAGGTGGATCTTTTAGATCCCACTAAGGCGAACGGAAACCTCTCACTAAGCTTAGCGCGATGATTAGATTTTTCATCCCAGCGCGTCAAGTCATAGATTGGCCATCCGGTTGTTTCTCCCAGCCTCTGATAATAATGTGCGGTATGGTAAGCGGTGATAAGGCATTATTAGGAAGTATCCCAACCATCGCAAATGAGCACGTATTAGCATTCCTCTCAACTCATGGCCTACTGGCGCTAACACCCATGTGCAGACATCGAAATTTGTAATGTAACGATGCCAACCAATGCAAGCAATCCTATGCGGGCAATGTGGGTCAAAATATGAAAGCCACTGAACAACTTCAGATTGGATAGACAAGGTTTTGCAGCCATAGAGAAGCATCGCATGCACGATTGCGTTGTACACATGACCTTTAGTATGAAGTGAAACATCGCACCGATACCATGAATGGCGAAAGTTGGAAAATGCTATATCGGTTTTACGCACACACTAGGAGATTCCCGGTCATAACACGACAGCAAGTAGAGTTAACAACAAAGATTATCGAAGCTATCGACAGGTTTTACAATGACATAATAGACAGTGATGTTTGTGATCATCATCATCATGAAGAACAAGTCTGGAGCCAAGCAATATGAAGCAGGAAAAGCAGATAAGCAATCGCGTGAAAAAAGGAAAGCAGGCAAGCGGAATATGCACAAGCATATGCGCAAAAAGCAGCTGTGTTTTTGTAGTTTCACTGCATGTAATTTTGTGATTTTTTGTTTTGTTTTTATAAAATAATACCGGATAAAAAATTATGACGCATAATAGAATACACTGGCGCCACTGACTTCGGTTTGCAGCCATATGTCATAAGGTTTCCAGCCAACTAATAGGTGGAGCAAACGAATACGCCCAACTGAGCCCAGCGCTACGGTGACTTTCTTCATCCAAATGTGCCACGTCATGGACTGGCCACCCGATCATTTCTTCCAGCTTCTGCCAAGTTCTGCGAATAAAGCGCAGTACGGTGAACAGTGATGAGGCATTCTTAAAACATGTCCCAACCATCGCAAACGAGCAAGCATCAGCATTTCTCTCAGTCCGTGGCAACCTGGTCCTAACACCCGCTTGCAGACATCTGTATTTGTAACGCGATGCTACCACCGAATGTGAGCTACGCAGGCAACGGGTGTCAAAAACAGAAAGCCAACAGACATCTTCCGCTCGGGTAGACCAGGTTTCGCAGTCATAAAGTAGTGTAGCACGCACAACTGCGTTGTACATTCGGCCTTTAGTAAGGAGTGAAACATCACGTCGACGTCACAAGTGACGAAGATTAGCAAACGCTACAACCGGCTTTGCGAACACGTTGTGAGATCTCGTCCTCGACACAACCGCCAGCAGAGATACAACTACCAAGGTAAACACAAGCTGTCGACCAATCAGATTGCATCAATATCCTACGTATACTTCGACTGTCCATACCTATACCAAAACTTGTATCAGCCAATTATTCTCCGATTTTTCGGATGGGTATTTTACCTTCATCAATTGGCATTTTACGAAACTCTTTGGATAACCGTGGTCTATGAGCCTTTGGCTCGCTTCACGGTGCGCCTGTTTTCGTTCTCTTTCGTCGCTGCACAGGTGTTCTATCTTATGGAAAATGGAACAAGCTGTGGAACTGAAGACCTGTGTTGGATGAGCGGAAGTGTATCGTAGTACAGCATCTGTATCGATAGGTTTCCGATAGACCGAAGTTTTTATTTTCCCGTCTGCTTTTTGTGCTAAACAGTTCAAAAATGGAAGTGTGCCTGTGCATGATTCCACTCCTTTGTGATCGTAATACATGGATCTATTTCATTTAAATATTTGAAGAAGGCCTCCAACTGATCTCGCTTCATGATAACAAACGTGTCATCAACATAGCGCCACCACAATTTTGGCTTGAGCCATTCATTGTTGAGGGCTTTGTTCTCGAAATGCTCCATATACATGTTCGCAAGTACTGGAGATGTCGGTGAACCCATTGTCAACCCTCCTTTTTGCCTATATAATTGCTGATTAAAAACCAAGTGGTTCATGCTTAGGCAGATCGATACACCGTTGATAATTTGCTGGACGCTCAAATTTGTACGATCTGACAAACTGACATCAGATTCCAAGGCCCGTCTAGCTAGTTGTAACGCACTTTTGTCTCGACGTTGGTGAACAAAGCGCTCACATCAAAGCTAACCATTATTTCATCGTCATCTATTTTTACGGACTTTGAGCGTGCTGCAAAGTCATGTGCGTTCTGGCTGAACGAGGCTGTATTGCCGAGTAAATGTTTAAACAAATAAGCCAAATGTCTAGCTAACTCGTGCGCAGGTGATCCGATACCGTCGACGATAGGTCTTACAGGAATGGCTTTATATATTTTAGGTAGGCGGTAGAACCTAGGAGTTAGAGTAGACTTGGGATACAGGTTATACCACAAGCTCTTTCCCAAACTCTCCTTAACGCCACGCAAATAACTAGAGACCACCATTTTGCAGTTATTCATTACGTTTTTCATTTTACCATAATATATCCGTTCATAAGGGTCCTCGGATAAGTGTACCCCAATCTTGTGCTTCTCACAAAGGAAGCTGAATCCTGCACAGGCACACTTCCATTTTTGGACTGTTTAGCACAAAAAGCAGACGGGAAAATAAAAACTTCTGTCTATTGGAAACCTATCGATACAGATGCTGTACTACGATACACTTCCGCTCATCCAAGACAGGTCTTCAGTTCCATAGCTTGTTCTATTTTCCATAAGATAGAACACCTGTGCAGCCACGAAAGAGAACAAAAACAGTCGCACCGTGAAGCGAGCCAAAGGCTCATAGACCACGGTTATCCAATAAGTTTTGTAAAACGCCAATTGATGAAGGTAAAATACCCATCCGAATAATTGGCGGGATATAGTTTGTATACCGTATGTAAAATGCACATCTGAAGCGATACGTAAATCTTGAACCAGGCGGCCATACGCGTAACTCATAAGAAGGGAAAAATTATCCGTTCGGTTCTGATGCACCTCAAGGATAAGACACCTTTATCTAGCGTTACGAACAGCATCTACAGAATCAACTGTAAGGACTGTTCGGGAGTTTATATACAGCAGACTTCCAGGGAAATTCACACTAGAATCGAAGAACACCGAAAGCGTGTCGGGAGACAGCCCTGGGATGCGAGGGAATATTAATCCCCTATTCGTGATTCCGCCTTGGCGGAGCACGTTTTAGATACGGGCCACAGCGTCGATCTAGACAATGTGGCAATATTGAGACGTGGTAATAAACCGTATAGCGAACGCCTACATGCGGAGGCGGTCGAAATTGCCAAGGCAGGTCGACTGGCGGTCAATAAGGTGTATGGGGCAGAAATCTCCATAATGTGGCGCTCGGCACTGATGCGAAAGTAAATAGTTTTTATTCACCTTATACCTATTAGTTAATTAGATATTTGTTTTTCTTCAAAAATAGCCTTAGCCACGTTAGTTATGTACATTTAAGTATGTAGGCAGCTGTGTCAACTGACCTTGACCGTGTTCACTTGTATCAGATTGATGTGGATACACACTGAGGAAAATGGACCACTGATCCTGGTCATTCCCACGAGACATGATACGCTGTAGGTATACTATAGGCTGTTTAGCGGTAAGGTCAAATAAGTGGTGGTGGGTTGACTACTACTTAATCATGTTCCCTGTATGTATGTATGCACAAGCCTGATCCAGGCAAAGTGCCGTACAGTCAGAGACTGCACATGGGCTAAGATACTGTTAGGTTGCCCTGACTATCACCCTTGGTCTGACGAAGCGTCTGTGTCAGAAGTGAAACGTTGCCTAAAAACCACTCTAACCGATTGCACTCAAATTTCCATGCATCACGAGAAATCGTTCATGGACACCGTGTTCGTTATCTTCATTATTAGTCTGTGCATGTTAGCTGAACTGTACCTCAAAATGTTCTGCTCATCACTCCATGCGCCAGTACATGCTAAATACTGGTAAACCATCTATCTCATGCATTACTTCACTGATGCCTAACCGCCCACAGTGTTTAACTACACCGGACATCAGCCCACAACTATTTAACGTAGCCATTTTCAAAAAAAGATTCTTTCCCTATCCATTTATCATTATTACTATCTTTGAGAACTTTAGAAATATGCAAACTCAAAGTGACCTGAAACTCGTTGAGGATCAAGGGGTTATTGGGCCAGGCCACATTCTTCTGCCTTTTTACATTTCTAGGTTTGCGGTTAAATCGCATCGAGCTTAGCACAGAATAACGTATTAGCTAACTCTAGATAAGTGCCCCAGTATGAGCAGCAATCTTGAACATCGCCATGAGTAGATCAGAGCAATGTGGTCAATTTGAGTGAACGAGGTCATCGAAGGATATTTCAAGGTGAAACAGTGCTGCTTCGAATGGCGAAAATGTGATGGCAAGAAGCTGCCATTCTAATACGCTCTACTCATTCACAACATTTGCTTGAATTCGTTTGATTCGAGGTGTATGCTGTAAGTAATCTTCTACAGGTTTAATAGCTTTTCAGATTTTTAGAATTTTTACCATGTCATGGTTGTATGACAGTTAAGCGCTCGGTACGCGCAGCCGGTGTAATGTTATCTATGATGGTGATGGATGAGGTCATTCCTCAAATCAAATCTAAATATTTCTTGTGATTTTCAATAGAAATCATCTTTGTCAACGCCAGTGCATAAGCAGCAACCACAAACAGACTGCTGCATTCACTGCTACATCGGCCTTCCCTGCACGAACTCTATAGTCTTACTACACAATGACGGCGTTCGAAAGGGAGGCAGTTCGAAAATCGCATAACCGAGTAAAGTTAAACATGCGCGTTTCCTACAAAGAGCACACGAAGATATCGAAGCTATCACGTGTGCCAGTCAAGGCTGCCGTACATCATAAGTCGCTAATTCGGATGGAGCACGCGGTCAGAACTCTCTGGTGGCAATATGAGCAGGCATCATATTCGAAGGAGCAAGATTTGGAGACATTGATGAACAAGTGCGTCTCTGTCAATGCTACCTAGTAGAGGGCTACAAAACCGAAAACGGTTATTATAAACGTTTGCATGCAGTGAGATCATTAACACTTTGACTGGAACTCCCAAAATAGCCCGTATGCCTGTGGAGCGACATGTTCAAACCTGCTCACGCGTGTACCATATATGGCGCACGTCGCAATTTGGAACCGTTGCGTGTACCACATACCGCGCACGTCGCATTGTTAAACGCAGAGACCGTGAAAACATGGAATATGCCGCTTTACCTGTATATTCATTGTTGCTTGTGAGTGTAATACTACCCGTTTGCCCAGGCCGAAGTAAGGGGTTAGCTTAGAGGACTTCACAAGTGGCTTTTAGCCAAAAAGCATGAATCACAGAGCAATGGTTTAATGCTGCGTTTGTCTTACCTTTATATATCGAACTTCCTGGTAGGAGTAGCTCTTTTGGCGCTAACGGACACTGCCCAGTATAGCTTAACTGGTATTGGAGGTATACAAAGCATAACGCCGCGTTAAGGTCTAATTTGTGTGCGATGGATCCAGTCTAAGCACGGTGGTTTAGGTACATACCACCCGTTTTAATGTAAAGGCGCGCTCCAACAGCAGAGCGAATATCGAACAGTGTGGGAGCAATAACGATCTTCTTTGACATCTAGGGGAATTTTGAAAAAGTTTGAAGTGCAATCGTAACAATTGACTGGCTCAACGAGTTTAAGCCGCCTCAGTTGGACAGATTAAGTTCTAACAATTTGAAAAGCTCCTCCTGGTAATCGAGTCAAAAGCTTTCGCTATAACAACGCTAATGGCATACGCTCTTCTTGTCTCGGGAATAAATTATTCAAACGTTGGACTTCGTTTGCGGAAGACGCATTCAGAATGCGTGTAGAGTCCACGGGGTAATTCTTGAAGCCACATCTCTAAACATTTGCTAAAACTTTTGCACACGATATTTACAAAGGAATCCAGGGTAGTTATTGAATGGTATTTTGATTCTGGTATATCGCATGTCTTTTGGCAAAGGAACTTCCTCCAAGAAACTAAGAATTAATTCATGAAGTAGCTTACAAAGGCTGTTCTTAAGCGTTTGGTAAGTTGTTGGCATTCCGTTGTCCCCCGCAGCCAGTTATCTGGCAAAGCGGTTAATAGCTTAGAGCTCAACAGCTTCAAGCGCATGTGGTGATGTGAAAGCACAAGCCTGATCCAGGCAAAGTGCTGCACAGTCAGAGCCTGCATGTAGGCTAAGATACTGTCAGGTTGCCCAGGCCTAGACTGATATGACAAAAGAAATAGAAATGGTAGTGAGACTCCAGCTTGTTTCAGCATGCAGCTCACTACCTCTGACCAATCAATTTAGCACGGTGTTTACTAGTCTGTGTGAAAGCAAATAATGAAGTTTGCCACCCCGTATTTCACGGTGGTTTCGATAAGTGTGTTGATACATTGCAATTCGTCAGTAGAGATGCATCTTTATTTTGAACACTGTATTAAGTTGAGGGTTTTATTTACACTACGGTTTGAGGAACCGAACTCGCATAGCTGAGTACGTATTCCAATCCAAGCATGGGAACATCAGTTACATGCGCAATTGTTGTAACCTGTAATTAGCTATAAGCGATACGTTGTAGTACGTCATTACCGCCCTCGTAATTTCCGTTTACCTGAGGAATTTAAAGGTATCTGAGATCATAATGGAATGCCCGAAAGTAGTCAAATGGTTTTATATATTCACGATGAACCTGTGATCATCTAAGCGCATAGCATTGCGTACCATTCAAAAACGATGTCTGCTATCGATTTGCTAACAAGTTGTTTCTGTACTGAGTAATTCCGTGATAAAATACATGACAGTTTCTTAGCCCACTTCAGTCTACGTTTGTGCGGTACCTTGTCTGGATTGTGTTCCTAAATGCCTTCAAAAAGCAGTACTGAGGTGCAAGCGAAAACATTTTGGATTCTGAAACCACCCTCATTCCAATACGGCTTTTTCTGTCTGTAGATGACTCCAAGAATTTGATTCCTTATATGCATACTTCAAATGGTATTAAAAACGCCTATGGTTCGGATAGTGTAGTTGGAAAGCGTTCTCAGTTGAATAGATTTTATTTGTGCCATCTATTACTCGTACTTAGTGTCAGCCATTCATCATCATCATAAACAGCATTATACCGGTAGCACGTACCGAATGCTTAACTGCCATACAACCATGAAAAAGTAAAATCCTAAAAGATGGGGAAGGGTTGTACTTAAATTGCTACGGCTTCTATAGAAGAGTAAGCACAAACAAACTGGGAAGAAGTGCCTACACCTCGAATGGAACATGTATTCAAACAAGTTTCGTGAACGAGTAGAGCGACATCAGCATGGCAGTTTCCTTGCGGCTTCCACTGTTATGCATCCTAACAAGCTTTTCTCGTCACTCCGCTTGACAACATACAAGGTTAAGCAAACACTCAAAGATACTTAGTGCAAGACCGCCATTGAACACGGTTTCAGGACATATCCTGAAGCGTAACTAGCCATTGCAATATCTGAACGCGGGCACACCAGCCAGGAAGACGCGCTGCGCCTACTTTTGAAGTTACTAGTAAGGGTTTATAACTGCTTATGCCACATGATGGTTTGGGCACCCCGTGATTGACCCCAATCAGGATGTGGCATCGCAAAAAGAATCCGTTTTGGAAGTCGGTGGTCCAGCATCCGTAAACCGTGACCCAACCAGCGTAACCTATGCAGGTTGATCTGCTTCTCTATATCGACATTACTACCGAACAACTTATTTCGGAGAGCATCGGTGCGTATGCGATTGTAACAGCTAACTCATAGAACGTTGCGGAGACATCGGTTGTCAAATACTTGGAGACGCTGGATGCGTTCTTTACGTAAGGTCCAGGTGTCGTACCCATACAGTAACACAGCCCGGACTGTCGCTTTATACTCTACCTTTGAGTAAAAAAGACAGTCCTTTCTGACGCCAGAGTGACCTAGGTTGCGGAATGCTACGGTCGCTTTAGAAATGCGTGCCGAGACCTCTTCGTCTAACGATGCAGAATTATTGATACAACTACCGAGATACGTAAAACGATCTACAATTTCAAGCGCCTGATTGTCAAGTAATAAAGTGATGTTTGATAAGTCGATGTCCTGCAGCAGGACACTGCACTTAGAGGGTGCAAAACGCATTCCAAATGCAGGCACAATGCTAGCTAGCGTGTTCAGTATCGTCTGTGCATCTGTGTACGAGTCGAAGAGTAGAACTATATCATCAGCATAGTCCAAGTCGAGAAGCTTGCCGCCTGGCATTATGTGAACTCCGAAAGCTGGGCTCCTTCGTTGCATAATTCCATGATGGCATCAATTACAAAATTGAATAAAAACGGAGAAATCGGGTGTCCTTTTCGGACGCAACTTGTAGTGTGGAATTTGGATGGGAGTTCGTTGTAAACCCTAACGCATCCGGATGTATGAGCATAAAGCGCACGTAGTATGTTGACATACTTTTGCGGAACGCCTTTGCGCAGCAAGGTCTTAAACAGGACATTTCGATCGACTGAATCAAACGCTCCTTTGAAGTCCAAAAAGATGGCTATTGTCGGCTGTCGATAAGTGTGCCGCAGTTCTAAGATCCGTCGAAGAGTAAAAATGTGGTCGACACAGCCTCTGTCGGGCCGGAAGCCAGCTTGCTGCTCTCGGATCTGTCATTCCCTATGCGATGTTAATCTTCGAAGACATGGACGCTAATAGTCACGTAATGATGGGAGTGAGACTTATCTTACGGTGATTAGAGCATGAGCTTCACAAACCTTTTTAAAATATAGGTATGATAACCGATTCGCCCCAACAATGAGGAACGGATGCTGACAACCACACTTCACGGAGGAGATCGCCTAATGTGCTGATTAGGACTTGGACACCTTCTTTGAACAAAACAGGCGGTATGTCATCGGGGCCAGCAGCTTTGAATCGTTTCATGGATTCGATAAATGCTTTAATTTCTAAATCATTAGGGGGTGTAGGCAACCGGGTAGTATCATGCCTGCGTTCAACGATGCCGATGACAACGCTTTGTACCTCCCTTCTCGCTTTGTACATCTCATTGTTTATGTTGAACGGCACTATATCTGTATCAGATTGTGCAAATATAATAATAATAATAATCATTAGGGGGATCTACGCTAACAGACCAAGGATTACACTGCTTCAAATGAGGGAATGATTATTTGCAGGCAACCAGCTGAATTGTTCTTCAAAATGTTCGGCCAGCGTGAAAGGCGGCGATTCCTATTAGTGGTAAGAGTAACGTCTATTTCAGCGATAGTCTCACTCACTCCTTTTTTCGTAGGCCCCGTTGGAAGAGTTTTCACACGTTACCCGCATTATTTGCTATTTCCATTTGTTCGACCTTATTTAGCCACCAGTTTTCTCTGTCTAGTCTTAAGCTTCGTTTAATTTCATTCCTCACGCGTCCACGCTCTGTATTGTGTCCAGGACCATTAGGTATTCGGCGTCCCTGGTGAAGAATTTCTATAGAGCCCTGAGAAATCCAGTGGGGCTTTTGGGTTGATTGTGTAGTCTCACAGGCTGTTATTGCGGCTGCTCGCATAATCCCTGCTATTTTGTTCCACCTTTCATCGGTAGTTGCACACTGAGCAACAGGGAGTGAGTTACTCAAGGTGGTCCTATAAATATCTTGAACTGCAGGCTGAAAGAATTTTTCGACCGCAATGCGTTTCCCATTCGAAGGCTTCGTACCGAACTTTAACGAGAACCTACATCGCGCAAAGCATGATCTGAATCTATGCAGGTATTCGAAAAGGAGCGGCAGTCATCAATGCAACCTCTCCAGCGAGCACTTATGGCGATATGGTCGATTTGGGCCGATGGATGGCTTTCATCCGGCGAGCGCCATGTGGCACATTGACATCTTTTATGTCGAAAGGAAGTGCTGATAATGAATAATCGAGATTGTGCACAGAATTGTATAAACCGTTCACCGTTATCTGTGCGTTGGCCTTCAAGACCAAACATGCCACCTAATTGTGATTCAGATGTATCTAAGCGACCAAGTCTGGCATTCATAACTCCGATTAAGACAACAATACCGGAGCTTTTTGCACGTCGCAAAAGAGCATAAAGATCGTCGTAGGCGTTCTTCTCGTCGTTGGAATTCGTGTTAGTCGGGGCGTAAGTTGCTACAATAAACAAGCACCTCTGATTAGGTTTTGAGTTTGGTCTAATATTAGTGGCGTCTAACTGCACGGATCTGCAATCGTGCAGCATTTCTGTGCTGTGCGGCTAAAATCGTGCTACATTGATTGGCCAAAGTTTGTGAGCTGCATGTTGAAATACGCTGGAGTTTCACTACAATTTCCATTTTCTTTCTCATATCTGTCTATGCCTGGGCAACCTGACAGTATCATAGCCCAGGTGCACTCTGATTGTGCGGCACTTTGCCTGGATCAGGCTTGTACTTTCATACCATCATACCATAGTCTAACTGCGCACATCCTGCTATTACAAGGAATCCAATCGATTAGACTGGATTAGGCACGTGAATTCAGCACTATACCAACACCCGCCTGTCCTGAAATGGCAGCTACAGAATCACTAGAGCAGTGCAAAACGTAGCGAGTTGAAAGTTTTGGGGCAGTAAGTTCAGTAATTATAGACGGATCATATAAGCACGTTTCCGATAAAAATCAAACATCAATAGATAGACTATCTAAAGTAAGAGCCAATGCAGCTTGCCAGTGTATTTGTCTGAGAGTTCTGACATTCGTGGCTCCGATGTGAGCAAATGTCCGTGGTTTCAGAAAGTGATCTGTAAATTTGCGAACAGAAAATGTTCGAACATGTTCAGCGCGGTCTTTTCTAAAGCTGGGATGGGGGAGGGAAAGGGTCAGAAACTTTTTGAAAAGTAGGGTCAGCAGTAGCTTGTTTTCGCTTACCCACCCTGCTGTATGCAGCAGGTAAGTCGACCTTATTTATCGTGCGCGACGGCCGATGCACTATGGAGTTGGGTTTCGTAGTAATAGTCATGGTTGTATGCGGGCTGTGATACTGCCAGCTAGCCCATGCCTAGACAGGAGAACAATTAGGGTTTTCGACCAGCCTGTCTAAAAAGCCTGACACACAAGGCAGCGGGTTAGGTCACCGTGTTCGTCTGACCTCTATCCATTGACCTTCCTGGTAATGAGGTGCTCGGAGAGCACCAGCCAGCATATATCAATGGGTCATAAAGGTGCAAAAACTATCGCACCACTTTAAGGTCTAGTCTCAGAGCCATTAGATTAAATCTCCAAAAAATATTGGCAGACAAACTCCGTAAAAGCTTTGAGCACAAGATTAATGACCTAATCGGCGCATATGTAGGATAATGGATTACATATTATCATTATAAAGCACGGGAGTGGAGCCATGCATCAAGCATGAAAAGCACATGCGTGATGCAACTAGCTTGTTTCTAGTTTCAATGCAGTTGGGCTTTTATTTTCAAACTAATACACGTTAAAAACCACCGGCTGTCGGGGTAACGCGCTGTGAAGGAGTTTGCGTTGCAAATCACAATGTCAACAACTAAATTATACCTAGACTTCGTTTCGAAATTGGAAGAGCGCGTGATTGAGAAAATGCACGCAAGTTACAAACCAAACAATGTAGACTAGGAACTGTAAAATAAAATTCGCCAATATCAAGATAACATCTTCGCAGTTGTGCTAAGACGTTAGCTACAATAGGAAGCCTAGATCAATAACGAGACTGTCTTCAATTATAATAAATTCTTTCTTGCATTTCAGAGAACATTACAAATGCACCCAGAAGAGCGAGCAACCACAGACGAACTAAATCAATGTACTTTTCTACTTAATGCTTTGAGAATACCATTGTATCGATATGTTAAACAATGAGCACTTTTCCAATAAAATTTATTACAAATTATGCGACCTTCGTTGCTTTGCTCAGGTAATCAGCATGTTCCACAAACAAATGTTTAGCGGCACAGGTAACATTCCACAAATCCGGTGTAAGATATTCATACGTCTTTCGGATAGCAGCATACGTTGCTTTCGCTGAAGAATATGAAATTAGAAATGTATAACTTACCGAAGTTTCCTAACGTTGATGTTTGACCTCTCGAGCTGGTATAAACATCTTCAATACCAGCCATATGTAAAAGCTTTTTGGGAACCGGTGCACCAACAATACCAGTTCCACGAGGAGCTGGAATAAGCCGTACGGTAACCGAACCACATTTTCCTGTAACTTTGCACGGAACCGTGTGTGGTTTTCCGATTTGATTACCCCAATAACCTTTTCGGACTGGAACAATTGATAGTTTTGCTTGTATTATAGCACCACGAATAGCCGTTGCAACTTCTTTCGCGCACTTGACTCCAAGTCCCACGTGACAATTTTGGTCACCCATTGCGACGATTGCCTTGAATCGAGTACGCTGTCCGGCACATGTCTGTTTCTGGACAGGTATAATTTTTAATACTTCGTCATGGAGGGTACTTCCGAGAATGCAATCAATAATTTCGTGCTCTTTGATTGGGAGACTGAACATATAGATTTCCTCGAGTGTGGTAATTTTTTTATCCGCAACTAGACGACCAAGCTTAGTCACGGGATTCCATTCTTTAGTTGTACCACCATCACCACGCCCACGTCCACGACCGCGCCCTCTTCCTCGACCACGGCCTCTACCTCCAAAACTACCTCTAAAACCACCACGAGATGCAGGAGCAGCTTCCATTTATTTAACTTTCAACTCGCAGCGCCTGAATTCAAAATATGAGGTCGATCAATACAATTATTTAAACAACCTTGATATAATATTTTACCATGAAACACAACAGTGCCTTGGTAAAGAGATAATTTTAAAAGTACGAAAAATATTCAGTGAACATTCATGTTGGCCTTCTTGGGTAGATGTCGAGCATTTATTTACATAATAATCGCATGAATTTCTTTCGTGTTCCACATATTTTCGAAAAAGTAGAAGACTCATGTGATATCACATAGAACTTTTTATTGATGGTTATTTGTGAGTAACATTTTCAGGAATTAAAATGAATGTTTAGCTGTGAATAAAACCGCTAGCCATGTTTGCAGCTTAATATTCAATTACTTTGATCTTAGAAGGAACAAATAATAATAAAACCCAATCGGTTTCCTAGTATTTTACAAAATAAGAGTAATTGTGTAAAACTGAAATTAGGTGAATTTTTAATATGTTCAAATTAGTATCTCATGAATTATGACTCCTATATTCAATGGTCAATAGTCAATTAAATAGTGTGCAAAGGGAGCGACAAGATTAAAAAGATAACCACAGGATATTATACACAGATATTCGAGAGTTTGAGTGATTAGTTAAGGTTAACATTAATGTTAAGGAAAACGTGGATCGTTCCGATTAAGAGCAGAGCGTACGATGAAAAACGGGAAAAATACAGTATCATGGAGCATAGAAAGTTATGGTATTTCAAACGATATGACGTAAAGTTGTTGACCTCCGTCGGTCGATGTCGACCATGGATGTACATCACATCGCATGAATTTCATGTTTTGCAACTTTTTGAATGACTAAACAGTCGGATTCGGGAGGAACAATCTCTCCCGCAGCGCTTGCAACGATAGTCAGAACTCTGTTGTATTGCATCAGTTGCACGCCGGCGGCGTGATCTGTGTTCAGCAGCCAGGAGCTTTATTTGCTCCTCCCCGGCTTGCAGTCGACGCTTTACACAATGCCTCCAAAGTGAGCGGTCAAGAGCAAGTTCTTCCCAGCTTGCGGGGTCAATGTCAAGAGCTTTCATATCTCTTTGGCAAACATCTTTGTACCGCAAGTGCGGTCTGCCCAATGGTCGACTTCCTAATTGCAACCTTAGAATCTTTCTGAATACACCATTTTCAATTCTATAGACATGACCAAGTCACCGCAGGCGGCGCTGACCTAATAGGTGGAACATGCTCTGTGGACTAGCTTTTGAAAGCACTCCAGCGTTAGTCACTCTGTCCATCCACGATATGTTCAAGATACGACGGATGCTTCGTAGATGGAAAGCATTCAGCTTCCGTTCGTGTCTTGCGTGGGTGGTCCAGGTTTCACTGCCGTATAGTAAAGCATTTAGAACGCACGCGCTGTATACCATCATCTTTGTCTTTACAGTCAGCTTGCGGTTACCCCAAACACGAGAGTTCAATCGAGACAGAATGACAGCTGCTCTGCCAATCCGCCTATCAATCTCCGTGTTTAGCGAGAGGTTATCCGCAATGGTTGAACCAAGGTTTGTGAACTGATATACTGATTCAATCTGACAGTTTCCAACAGTGATGATGGGAGGCGATACAGTACCTTGGCTAAGGATTTGGTCTGTCCTGCTGATTGGTAGACAAAGTCTTCCCTTGCATGCCGACGAAAAACCAGTCCATTAGAGACTGAAGGCTTGCTCCTCGGGGCGTGAGCCAATTAATAGGCTGCATCGTCGGCAAACAGCAGGTCACGGATTAGCAAGTTCGTGCCTTGGGTTTGTGCTCTCACCGGTTTTTTTAGGTTTGAAAAGCTTGCCATCATTTCGCGTGCGTAGAAATACTTGGGTTCTCGTCACTGAAAGCGTACTTCAGGAAGCAGAGCAAAGAAAAACGCCGAAACAGCGTGGGAGCCAGAACACACCCTGTTTGACCGCCTCGGAGAAGTTTCAAAAGACTTTGAGCTGAAAACGTTCAAAACGGACTGAGGCCTTCATGCATGAGTGGAGAAAAAAGAAAGAGCTTTAGAAAGTCTTGGTGGGCAGCCT